>NCQT01101361.1:22107-33289 GCA_002740465.1 Stenocereus thurberi
TAATTGCATTCGGGTTCCTATTCGATTTAGTACTCGTTAATAACCGTTAATAACGTTTATTAAAAAAAATCATCGAAAGATTTTCGAAACTAATAATAATATTAATAATAATAATCAGTGGCAATAACATCCTTTTTAATAAAATTAACGTTCACATAGGCATTTAGAAAATAATTTTCGTCCATATCGCTAATAAAGTACGGTTTTTATAACGTAAAAAGGCGTGACGAACAGCTTAAGAGAAAATAAGGTATGCAGGCCTTACAGATTGTAAGGCGAAAAATGTCAAACTTAACTGGAGGGCAGTCACAAAAGTGTTCCAGGCTGTCACAGGCGTAGATAGGACAAAGGCCCAAATTAAGAGTCGTGTTGATGGTTTGAAAATTAAAATGAAAGCTTAAGATGAACTTATCAGTATGACCAATGTTGGAGTGGATCCTCAATCCAAGTTACCCATATGTTCTGATGAGCAATGGGATAAATTGAAAAGGATCAGTGACTTCATTTATATTTTTTACATAACAACTTTAAGATTTGCACAATATTAGCCTTAAAATTAATGCATATGTTTGCACTTGGCAGAATCACAGTTGGCCTGATTCACTTCGAACTGAGCCCTTCGAGAATCATGAAAAATTACTGTTCTTGTTTTCTAGGAGACGAGCAATGGGTGCCCTCAATTTTTCCCTCGGAATGGATCGTGGATAGCACTCCTTGAGCCTGGAAAGTGGCACCATGGCCATCGATGATTCATAAAAAGCTGTGGGGAGAATAATCTAAGGATATGGCTCATGATTATTACCCAAAAATTAGATGAGGTGATACTAACCCCCCAATCTAGCAGAAAGAGGAAGAGTGATGGCTTGAGCTCTAGGTCAAAGCATCGAGAATGTGAATTTGAAAGTCCAAATTTCACATATAAANNNATTAAGGCTAAAGAAATAATGAAATTGATTAACAAAGAGCAACTACAACATATGAGAAGGTTGGTGCAAGATTGAAGCGAATTATAGAAGCAAAGAAGGAGACATCCAAATTCCCATTCATTTGCATGGAGATTATTCAAGGCGACTGCTTCTCAGCACAATCAGATGATGTAGCAGCATAGGAATAAATAGTTAGAAGACTTCCTCATCATAGTCACCTTCTTTACTAGTTTGTCTTCTTGAAATATCCAAGCTCCCATTGTCAATTTGTTTGTTGTTATTTGTTTTTGTTGTTTATTTATTGTTACGTGTTGTTGGTCTATGTGTGGTTAGAATAGCATGCTAGTGCCATCATCTAATGCCAGTATTGAGTGTTGCTTTCGCGTGTTTTATGTCTGATGACGCAGACTATTGTAATGCTAGTACTGCTTGTTGTAGTTGTTATTAATGAACTAATGTTTTATTAATGTTATTGTGTGTAGAACGGATGATGATGATGATCTTGCTATTTATGTTGTTCTTCATCACAAATGCAAAATTCGCTAGTCAAAATCGCAAAGGAAAGATAGAATATCAAGGCAAAATTACGGGTGAAACAGGAGTTGAGTTCATATTAAGTATCTTAAAGTGCGAACCGCACATATGTAGGAAGATATTCCACTAGAATGCTAATTCTTTCAACCTTCTAGTGAACATAATGATGGAAAGAGGCTTGTTAACACACGACTATCACATTAGCATCCCCAAACAAATAGCAATAACTTTGTTTATATTAGCTAGAAAAGCAAGTTATGGTGAGACTTCAGAGCAGTTCAAGCACCCTCTTTCAGGCATAAGTGAGTACCATAACAAGGTGTTGGATGCATTGGTGAAATTATTAGTGGATATCATAATTAAGGCCACACTAAAGTCAACGTAAATTCCAACCTCAACTCCTCAGCAAGCATGACAAAACAAATATTGGACCTATTTTAAGGTATGAATATGTAACCAAAGTTTAACAATTTGTCAATTACTATCTTATATAATAAAATATGAAATTAATTTCATTTGAAACACTTACAAATGTTCATGTAGGATTGTACAGGCACATTAGATGACACTCATATTCAGGCAATTGTTGATGACCTTAATGCTAAGGTCTTTGGAAACAATAAAGGACAGAAGATTTGAAATGTGTTAGCTGTATGCTTATTCCACTTGATGTTAATTATTATCAATGTCAGGTGGGAAGGGAGCGCCTATGACAGCAAAGTCCTTAAACATGCCATACTTTATCCCAACTACCACTTTTCGCACCCTCTTGAAGGTGAACCTCAAATTTGTTCACATGCCTCTCGACCTAAATTAATTTTAATTCACATAATGCTGATTATTACCTATTGTGTCATGATTAGGAAAATACTATTTGGTTGATTCGGCATATCCACACACCGTTGGATATTTAACCCGATATATAGAAAAAAGTGTTCGCTATCATCTTCTAGATTTTCAAGATTACGGGCCACCTACTGGTGATAAAGAGGCTTTCAATTTCCATCATTCTTCACTTCGATCTACCATTGAGAGAATGTTTGGAGTATTAAAGAACACTTGGAAGATCTTAAAGGGCATAATACCTCAAGTGAGTAAGGAACAGTAAATTGATATAATTATATCATGTTGCATGCTACACAGCTTCATTCGAATGCATGAAAAGGCGATACCAACATTACCAAGGCCAGTAAACATTACAACCATCTCCAGCATTGGGTTGTATGATGCGCGAAACAAGCAAGCAATGAATGAATGTAGAGATGTAATAGCTGATACAATTTCAACATTGAGAAGCAACCATTAAAATATATGTTATTTTTGTTATAAAGAGAGGCCTAGGTTTATCATAGACAAACATTTGCGGATGTATTACAATAGCATTCAACTTTGCTGTTGCATTATTTTCATAAATCTATTATGTACTAATATTACAAAAATGTAAAGCATTCAACACAAATTGTCATCGACAATCATAAAATTAGAAGAATGCAATAAAAACGCTCCAAAATGCTTCAAACTACTTCAATTTGCTCTAATCTGCTCCAAACTACTTCAATTTGTTCCAACCTGCTCTAATCTACTAACAACTCATTCAAAACACTAAAAGCAAATAGGCCCTTTAGGAATTATATGTTTGTCCCTTGCACCTTTGAATGGGGCAGTTTAAAGTTTAAAGTTCATTATATTTATTTTGAGAATATTTAGTTTAGCTTCTTCAACATCATCATTTGTACTAGTTCACTCTATCATTTGGAATATAGATTCAAGACCAATTGTTCGTTTCTTCAACATATTTGAATAGTTGTTATTTTTGTAATTAATTACAATTTATATAGAGCAATTATAATTGAACACTGACAAAAGAGATTATTATGTTGGGGAAATTTAGGGCTACCACACCAAAAATGAATCGAGCAATACTCATGCTATGTTTCCCCCTAAAAGATCATAATAAAACTTCTAAATAACATCTAGTGGCATCCTACATCACGATTTACTTTTTCTAATTGCTGTTGGATTAGAGAAGAATAAAATCAACTTATTGCGGGGTTCATTCCAAAAACTAATGATTCTTTTATAGAATGGTGAGAGAACCATCAAAACATAGATGAATTTATACTTGAGATATTACCAAGTCTAAGCTATTATATTATTTGTGAATTTTATATGGATGACTTGTTTACTTTTATCTTTTACATGCATAACAAGCTTAATTAATTCAAACCCCATTTATTATTTGTGGTCTAGCTCAATTTAATCTAGCCTGATTCCGATTTCGCTTTCTTTGCTACTCTCTTTTTGTTTTGGTAAGTCACAGTCCAAAGCTAATATTATTTTGGTTTGGTCCTTTATCGATGCTTCCTCCTATAATCTTTAACACGATCCACCTGTTAACCTATGAAAATGCTACCTTAAATGAATAAATAATTACTTCTATTAAATGCATTTAAGATTTGTTTTTATGGATCCTTACTCCAACTAATAAAATTTCTGAAGGATCATGGCTTCATGATCAGGACATTTTCGAGGAGGCGTGAATGTTATGGAATGGTAGGCATCAGGAAATAAGAGTTTCTTAATCAACCTCAAGGGGTTAATTTGTTATATTGAGTAGATGAGAAATGATATTGAGCATCTGCATGTGTTCATGTCCTACAGCAATGAACAAGTTGTGGAGAACACTATTCCATTATTTTCTAGAGCTTATGACCCTATGTTTTGTTGGGTAAGCACACTTATTTCTCTAATCTATTTCAATAAGTAAGTTTGATGGAAAGTGATGCCATTGCCCTTAGTTAATGATGTCCTTAGTTTTTAGTTATCTACCGCTCGTCTTTTTTTTTTTTTTTTCAAAGGGAACTGTGATTGAGTTCTGAAATATGAGTCAAAGAGGCAAAAGTTGAGGGATAGGATAAAGTTGTTCTTGAGGGATTTATGGTGGATTTTGAGGGGTGAAGTAGGAGGGGCATCTTACAAGAAAGATGATCCTGAATAGGGAGAAATTGAGTGTGTGGTAATGTTTACGGTCAATGTTGTAAGATCATAGTAGCAATACTTATTTTTTCAATTTAAATTAAAGTGGAAGGAGTTATTCTTGAAGAGATCCAATAAGTTCCTGCTGGGGCCATTTGCCAATGGAAGGTACATATCCTTATTTTTTCAGTATAAATTCATGGTTCGATGGAAGTCATAGCTTACAATTTCCATTGTTTATTTTGAAGTGAAATGTGGATCTTATTATAAATAGATCGATGACAATATTTTATGGAAGTATGATGCAACTAGGCAATTATTGTGTTCTACTCTGTAAGAATCTTATTTGTTGTAGGTTAGGTAGAATGTAAGGATTGGTTTGTTGTGCGTTTTGATATTTGCATGGTTGTAATTTGGTGAATGTTGTTTGCAATTAGGACTTGGGGTAGGGTGATGTATAAAATTTTCTTGTTTTTATTAAAGTGAAGTGAATTTAATGAGTAAATATTGAAATATTAGTTAACTAGGATGTTTTATATTTTTTATCCGACAACATTGTTCCATATCCATCACTCTAACTTATGTATATCTACCTTTCTTCTAAGCTTCTTTAGAAGACTTATCAACAATGGTGTTTCCCATAAATGAAGCATCCAATTGTTCTAGCTCTGCACTAGGTTGTCATTTAATTTACTCAGTGGTTCCTTAGGAGACTTCAACGCTGCCCAATGCTCTGGCTTATTATCTTGAAACCATGCAGCTGACTACAATTTATAGGCCCTTAGTTCATGGTATGCAACATTGTACTCCAAAGTTGTCAATGTATATGCTATCCTAATGAATATTTCCTTGATGAGGTCCTTGAATGAGTCTTTATGGATGCCTATCTTATTGGTGGTTGTGAGAAAGTTCTCCCTTAAATGCTTAAGACAATATGTATGGTTCTTAGCGTAATAACCCTTAACACAACATACAAAAGTATTGGGTGCCTATCAACATGATCACTGGCTCCAAGCCACCTAGACACTTAGACAACACGGTCAAGGACCACATCAATTCCTTAATGCTTTTAGAGGATAGCATATGCAACTTCAAATAAGCGGTGTCTGCGTCCAACATAATCGTAGACAACAACATGCCATCATAAGGACTACTGAGATGTGCCTCGTTTATAAACAACATCTTTTGACATCCCATTATGAAGCCATTCAATAATACATTCTATGCCACGAACATATAATTCCACTTTAGTTCTTTTAATTCACAAAAGATCCTCGAATAAGGATGAAAAAAACTATCTTTTGGACCATCGAGGTTAGGGTAAATCATTTTTCTAGACCATAATTTCTAATAAATATTTTAGGTTCATCCAATTTTAGGTAAACATTTTCTAGAATTAAAGTTTACCAAACACAACTTTTTAAATTACGTCAACTAACCGCAGTTTTTTAATATATGTAAATCTGATTCTAATCCTTAAAAAATTACTTTTGAATATTTAAATTTTGTGCATGTGATATTCTTCTCATAAGTACTACTTCAAGGCATCTTTTATCTCGTATCAAAGCCACATAAGGAAAAAAATTAAGTTAATTAATAGTTAATTAAGCCACATTATTGCATTTAATGCTTGAATCGTCATCTACTTCTCTTGCTCCTAATTATTTACATAGTGTTCACACCCCAAAGGTATTCACATCAGTAACACAACAGTTAAACTATGTCGCTGATATAAATTTAGAATTAAAAGCGAAATTAGTAAAAATTAAGACTAAAGATAAGGAGGTAAAAAAGTAATTGTCTGTAATCTATCTTTCTTTAATCAACGAAATTAGACATAGTAAAAAATCTGATTTAGCTATCAGTATTCCATTTCTGCATAAATATCCTTTACAAAACTCTAGAAAACAAAATTCTAGTACCATTGAAAGATATAAAAATCAAAAAAGAAGTAAGAAAATCGACTTAAAAATCATTGGAAAAGGAAAAGACACAGAAAGAAAAAGAGGATGGAATACAAGCAGTGCAACCCAAAGGAGTTACAAAATATGTTTGATAAAAAACAAAATTCAGAAGAATTAAACAAAATTACAGGAGACAAAGAAAAAGTACCACCTGATGATAATAAAGAAACAAATGGTGTTATAGCTAGAAGAAGAAATATTTCATTTATAATTAAACTAGAGGATGTAGATGTCATTTCTTTAGAAGAAATTAAGAGAAAATTGGAGAAAAAACATGGAAAGTTGGTGCTGAAAATGAATTGTAAAATTGGCAAAAAGTTTAATATAGATGAATTTGAATCCAATTTAGTCAATAATGTTATTCCAAAACCTAAAGATTTTGGTGAATCATCGAGGAAACAAATTTACCCATTTTATGCAACCTAGATATGTTCCAGTATGGCGAATAAAAATTTCCTTTGGGTTCATCCTAAGGAAAACCTCATCCTTTGAAGGGATTAGTTTACCTCAACTAGACAAAGTGGTTACATCTTAAACATCAATGGAATTCTTTATGGAGAAGAAATTTTCTCGAGCATTGGAAGAAGGGTATGAACAGTGCCTTGCACTTGAATGCTACACGGGCTGCTAAAATTTCCAAAACTATCTCAAACACAGTTTTTCTTACACTATACCTAATTGGTGCGACTTATTAGATGAGAAAGGTAATGTGTTAAGAACAATGGAAACACCAGCTACTATGTTCAAAAAATTATGTAAGAAAATCAAAACTGAATTTATCGAGGCTTATTTGGTTCTGAAAAAAAAGCTACGGGGTAGTGAAGAGAGATTCATAATATAAAGCTCTAGGATATGAGATATCTAAAAATTATATTACTGAGTTTAGTCAATATTATTACAAAACTGGGTGTAATGAAACTAATCTTGGTATGTTTTTAGAACAAATTACCTTATCCCATAAATTCCATAATCAAAAATTCATTACATGGATTGAAAAAACAAATGTCATTGATATCCTTGATAGAGGAATCTCATATTTAAGAAAATAGGTTAATGATCAATGTTTTGATCTCCAAAAATAAAAGAAAATGAAAACATGATTTCTAACCTATCGGATACTCTTCATCAATAGGAAAACGAACCTGAGAAGAAAAGAAACAAAAAAGAAACTATGCACTTTCAACACTTTTTTTACAATGCACAAAACATAACATAATTGATTTTGAAGAGAAAAAATAGAACATGAATCCCTTATCACATCCAACCAAACAACAATATCCATAAAAGTTTATCATTCACAAACTACTCCTAATCAACTATGAAAACTCTATAACTTTGGCTAAAAGGATAAGACATACGTATGCAGCCAAAGATAATAATATGGGTTCTCATAAAAAAAAAACACGGTAAAGGCTCAAAGGGGCAGCAAGGGATAAATCATTCACACAAAGGTGACTATTTGGTCAATGTAGCTCACAAAGTCAAAGAATGCTTCCATCATGTTATCTAAATGTGCATGGTAAATATGATTTTGAACGAGAGTTAAAGCAAGTTCTAGAGACTTGAAATCTAGGAAGAGTCACCTATGAAAGGAAATATGAGGCTAAAATGATGAATTAGTCTATTCAAGCCCAAAATCTCACAGGACAAAGCTCATCTAGCTCTTTGAATTTCATATGCCAAATACCCATGCCAAGAATCATTAAGCAATCAACTCATATCTAATGTGATGGCCAAAACATGAAGCATAGTTCGAAAACGCAAAAACAAACCTTTTAGTCATAAATAGGCCAAAATAGAGAAAAGAAAGGCACTTAGCCTAAAGACTCACCATAGGAGAATTTATAGGCTATTTTTTTGGTTTTTATTTGTTTTTGTTTATTTTTTTTCGTTTAGCCTAAAATGCAACAAAAAACTAAAAACAAACAAAACTAAAACGAAGAAAGAAACCCAGAAAAACTAAATGATCAACTAAAAATGGAAACTTAACCTAAATGTATGATCTAAAAACACAAAATACAAATTTTCACACATCCACAACACAAATATATACAACCACAAACAACTACAACAACCCACACTTAGACAACGCGTTGTCCTCAATGCAAGCAAAAAGCCCAAAAGGTAAGGGGAAAGGGTGGAAGTGAAGAAGATGGGTGAGTCTCTAAGTAGGCCCTAAAGTCTTAAAAATATTGGTTACAGGAGACAATCATCCCACGGAGCTCATGATGACGCTTCTGAGCAAAACCCCTTAGTGAGGCATGCTCAGTTTCTACATAAGCTCATAGAGAAGCTTGCTCGTCTTGAATTGACTGAATGGTAGCATGCAGGACAGGATAATCATAAGATGAGGATGGCTAGGAGGAACTAGAAGCCCTAGGGTGAGGAGGTGGAGGAAGTGGGGTAGGTCATGCCAACTCTTCATCACAGCGTAAAAAGTAAAGATTGACCCAGTTTAGGAGAGAGGTGTGATCAACATTTGAGAGTGGCACAAGTCGGTTCTCAGGATAAATCCAACAACCTTACAAAATTTCATTTGTTCAAAAGCAGCCAAGTTCAACCACTCTATGCGACTCTATCATCAGGGTTCAATTCAACTACAACCAACCTAGCAATTGGGGTAATGAGGCCCCAATGACAATCCTATGTGCAGAACTAGTGGCTGCACTATACAACTGATTGACCAAGAATGACCCATGGTCAATCTAGTCACCTTCAAGTATGCTAAACAAAAAAAATAATTCACACAGGCAAGGCACATTTAAACTATCTTCTCTAGCAAACAAACCACAAGCTAATAACTATTAGGCCACATGAATATAGGGGTTTTGAGTAACTATGTCTTTGGAAGTATTAATGTCATATCAATGATCCCAGAAAGTTCATGCCAAAAAGCATTTAGATTGAATTCCTTAGCGACAAGGCTGTATGGGAGATATATAATTGGTGAAAAATCAACTATACTATTACAGGCATTCAAATTAAGTTCATAAAACTGGCTATTAAGATAAAATGAGATGTAGCCCTTTTGACATCGAGGGCCAGCTGTGACCTCAACATGCAATATGCTTAAGAATTCAAGGGTGAGGTCCTGATAAGTGTGGTTCCTATTTTATAAGAATTGACCCATCCCGCCCCAAGCAAGCAACTAATGAATATCATTGAACAATCCTGAATGATTCAACACATCCTCATCACAATATTCAGTAGCTACTACTAGTTTACTACTCAAAGCATTAGATCTAGCAATGTGTTTAAGATTAGTTAAAGCAAGGGGGTGTGGAATGTTACCTTAGTTTCTCATGGTTGTTAATGTTTAGGAGCTTTGGGTTTACTCTTTGTGGGGCTTGACTTAGAGTCCCAGCTTCTTGTGCGGTTCTTGCCTTCTTCTTTGGTGCCATGGTAGTGTAATGTGGATGAAAAAAGAAACACTTGAAAATTCAAACTAAAAGAAAATGAGTGAAAAAATGCTAGAAAATAAAAAATTTGAGAAAAGGGAAGTAAATGGTGAAGAAATGTGGAAGCAAAATGGAAATTGGAAAAGTAAAAGTGAAAAATGGAGTTGTGAGAGATGTGGGTATGGAAATTGGAGAAATGGGAGAGAAAAAAGGTTTGAGAATGAAAAATAAAGGGAGATATGGAGTTAAGATGAAGAAAGTAAGTGAAAAGGGCACTAATTTGATGGATTTTGATGAAAACTTGAATGTTTTAAGTGAATTGATTGTGGAGGTTTTAGAGAGAGAAGGGAGCATTGAGAGAGAGAGGGGGGGGAGAGAGAGCTGAGTTTGACAAAGAAGATGAAAAGATGAGGGGTCAAAAGGGCCATGAAAACCCTTAACCATGGACGCGGGGGCTGACCACGGACCATGGTGTTGGTCACGGACAGTTCGTTGTCAGCTCTGGTCCATGTTTTCTTATTCTTTTCTCTCTCTTTTTTTCTCTTGTTTGTTAGAGCCTTCACGAACTGTAGTGGTGACCATGAGGTGTCCGTGGAGGTTCTAAAACACCTCTTATTATGGCTTTTTTTTGATAATTTATTAATTTCTAGTGAAGGTTCTAACTAGCAAAAGCATACAATGCAATATAAGAATAAAAAAGGGTACATAAAAAGGAAAAAGAAAAAAACACTTGGGTTGCCTCCCAAGAGGCGCTTGTTTGAGGTTGGGAGCTCGACCGTTCTTTCATTCAGGTTTAATTAAGAGTGTGAGCATGGGACTTCCCTATAACATATGCGTCATTTTTGTAGCGAACCACTAAATTGAAGTCTTTCAATTGAAAGTACCACCTCAAATACTCATGTTGAAGGTCCTTCTTCATCATCAAATTACACCAAAACGTATCATCAATATACAAAACAAATCGATAGCTGCTCCATTAGATGGACCACTATCCTTATATTTAATCCCAAGATCAAAATCCAAATCGACTCCTTCTATAGGAGGTAAAGAAAGAACTACTTGAGCGAAGCTGTGATAATCACTCATAGGAAACTCATTAGAAGCATTGGTTTCAACCTTGGGTCTGCTAAGTGGTGTAGGAGCAACCAACTCCATCTTAACATAACCTTAGTCAGGATTCTCAGTCGAAACCCAATCAGAATTAGAAGGGTCAGGAAAACTCCAATCAGCCTCCATCTCATTGTCAGGAGAAAGAGGGAGTACATCAGATAGCAAAGAATTCGGGGAAATAATTTTCTCGTCCATAAAACAAAATGTAGCATAACACCCCCTATTTCAAATGTTATCTACCCCCTTTTTACATCAATAGTGCAATCTAAAATAG
>NCQT01101381.1:8420-20066 GCA_002740465.1 Stenocereus thurberi
TAAGGTTACATTATCAAGAGAGGTGTATTAGCGATCCTCAGCCCATCCCAAGGTTGGTAGTGCTTTAATATCGTCATCATTATTGGTCATGATGCTGATATTATAAGGTAGGTTCCTTCAATATGTGTGTTATCTTTAGTAGGGTTATCGTGCAATGAGAGGGGAGGGCATATGATCTGCAGTGTAGCATGTGCCTGTTCTAAGTGAAATGTACAACAAACTACCTTTCTTGTACCATGTTCAATATTAGTGTTATGTTGTGTTAGTTATATTTCTTATAATACATTACATATTAGGTTATGTTTGGTAATGCCAGCTAAGGTGGAACGGATATATAATTTAGTGTAGCGTACTAGGTTAGTGTAACATAGCAAAGGAAGGTGACCACCCATATTTATAATTATTTGCCAGATATCGCACAATTTAACTTGCATTATGATCGTCACCATTTTCCCATCTGTTTAACAAAATCAATTGTGTGTCAATGGATACCAATATTTCCATGGGACCCCATAGCCATCATCGCTTCACCAAAAGGTAGGAATTGGAACAAAGAAGGGAAACAATCCCACCAAATAGGGTCAACTCCCACTAACCTTTGGCAAATCCTACTCAATCAACATATGAGTGACTGCTATTTAATGCATCTAAACATTAAATTCTCTCAACTTCCCACCCAACCAGCATCACTTACTACGCCAACTAAAAAGCTTTGTAATTACTCTGTTAGCATTTTGATTCCTTCACTTGTAGTTCTCATTAATTGCATTAATGGAAGGGAGGATTGAACGGTTATGGCAAACTTGGGTAGTTCAACCATAGATTTAGGGATTGTGTCTCACTGTGGTGACCCTATCCATATTATAATAGCTACTGGAAATAGTTTTAGGAGGCACAATCTGCTACACTATAAGTATAGCGCATGATAATATTTTCATGATAAGACCATTGTTATTAATATTTAATAATTTTACGTTCACACCATTGTTGCAAAGCAGGTTTGAGCACTTCATTTGGATTTATAGCGTTATCACGACGGAAGATAAGGTGTTCGTGCAAAATCTTCATACTGAAATGTGCAAGCTACAGTTGGAGCTGCTTACTAGTAGTACCACTTTGGTATGTAAGGAGAGTGGGCTATTTTTCAAATCCCAAGTTCGGATATCCACTGTCATTTGGATGTCATTATTCATAGTCACACTAGTGATCAACATCCTCTTGCTCAGTGCAGTTGTCCGATAGGGCAAGTTTAGTGGCAACAATTTTTCGGGGCCTGCTTCAATGTGTGAGACATTGCGCCGTGCTCCAACGTAGTCACGTGCACGTGCATATAAAGTACGTTACAATAAGTACCCCTACGTAGGGAGAGCTAAAACACCATCAGCAAAGGCCATCTGCCCACATGAACGTTTGAATTCTGCTGTAGGGTGCAAATGAATTCAAACCTCATGTAAGTGTGTCATGTTAGATACGTAAGCATAGTACGTTTTGGTCGTATGTACTGAACGTGCATCACCTGTATGTATGACCAAGTATAGTTATCAACCGTCATTTTAGTTCACGATAATGAAGTATGCTTCTATGTACGTACAGTCATATGTGTAGTTAGTTAGACATAATACTTGAATGACAATATAACAATTTTTGTGATAATATACTGTAATCCTATTTGCATATAACGCAGACCCTAGATTTGGAACATGGTACTAGGGTTAACATTGGGCTAGAATACTATAATGACCCACAGATCTCTTACAACATGGACAAAATACTAATCTCCTTCCTACAATGGTACTATGAGATCATACTCGAATGACAATGACATAGCTTCTGCAAAACAAGGTGCTAACCCCAATTTCATATAAAGTAAACCCTAGATTCAGAGATTGCTACTAGGGGTTAATGAAGTCTAAGAAACCTACAATCTCCCATATTTTTCTTATAATATAGATAAAACATTAATGGCCTTTCTATAATGATACTAGGAGATCATAAGTGAATGAGAATGCCACAGCTTTTGCGAAAATGGGGTGCTAACTCCAATTTCATATGAAGCAAACCCCAGATTTGGAACCTACTACGAGGGGTTAACAAAGTCTAGGAAAACTATAACCGCCCACAGTTGTCTTCCAATATGGATAAAATAGTAATGTCCCTCCTATAATGCTAGTACGACATCGTAAGCAAATGACATAAATTAAGTTCTGCGGAAATGAGGTGCTAACCCTAATTTCATATGAAGCAAACCTTAAATTATGTTAACAAAGTCTAAGAAAACTACAACTGCCCATAGTTGTCTTCCAATGTGGACAATAATGGTAGTATGGGATCATACGTGAATGACCACGATACAGCTTCTGTGAAAATGGGGTGCAAACCTCAATTTCATATGAAGCAAACCCTAGATTCGGAACATGCTACAACGGGCTAACATAGTCGAAGAAAACTATAACCACCCACATTTGTCTTACAATATGGACAAAATTCCAATGTCCCTCCTCCAATGGTAGTACGAGAACATACGTGAATGATAATCACATTGCTTTTACAGAACTGGGTTGTTAACCCCAATTTCATATGAAGCAAACCCTAGATTAGGTTCATGGTGGTAAGGGTTAACAAAGTCTTAGAAAACTACAATCACCCACATTTCTCTTGTAATATGGAGAAAACATTAATGTCCCTTGTATAATGTTATCATCACAAAACCAAATACAATGTATTTACTACTTGTAAGGTGCCAGACAATAATGAAAATGATTAAATGAAAGGATAAATGCGTACAACACAACGTGAACCAACAAACTTATCACTCCACCCTACCCTGCAATTCCCTCAGAACTAGATATTTACATTTACAAAAGTGGCTAATTCTAGGACAACCAGCTATGATCATCACTCTAACCTACAATACAATGCAATGCATACGGCGTAAGATACAAGGCTTTTGGTCACAAAACACACAATCATGAACAAAGTAATACCTTCCAATGCATTAGGGAAGTAGGTGATTTTTCCTTGCAGAATGCTTAAAAGGCATTCCTCCCCCATATGCCTAACAAAACTACCCTCGAACTACAACCCATCAGTCTTAATTGACAGCACATCCATGAACGCCATGACATACAACCCACAATCATGTTCACTACACAAGTAACTTACACATGTGAATTTTAAACCATACACAAAACCAACCATCAACCATTGACATCACATGAGTCAAAGGCTCACTTACTTGCCCTCTTGGGGACACCTGGGATGTTTAATGTCCCACTTAAGAGGTTGCACATATTTACAAGAATGCATCAACGCAAGTCCTTAGCTAACATTCTGCGAATTTTATCATCATAATCATTGTATCAGGGTAATACAATTGTCATTACTTTAGTACTTAATATTAACTGAAGCTATAAGTATGTCGAGAAGTCATCCTTACTGCATGTTGCACAAGTTGATCCCTATGCTCGTCAGCAAGGGATGATGTTGAGTCTTACACCAAGTAACACCCCTCTCTCAAATTAGCAGCAAACACAAGTCAATGTTTCCATTCTACCTCATGCAACTGTATGAAAACCTAAAGCGATTGTAGTAAACGTGCACGTAACATTAACAAAATAAGTTAAGAACAACGTTCTAGTTCAAAATTTAGTATGAACCTTGAACATGTTTACGTTACACATATCTTCACCACCCATGCATTTAGGTATACACATTACACCCGGTGTAACATACAAAAATATATTATATTCTCCAACTTCTATATTATAAATAGCAACTTATGCGTGATACAACATAATCATATGGTAACTTACAAGTCGAAGACTTGCACACATGTGTTTTGAACAATTCCCCAAATAGCACCCGACACAATGTTGCTTCTTAAAAGTTTAGCCTATTTAAGTTTTAGTAAGGAGTGGGATAACTATGTAGACAAATGAACTTGAAATGACAATCACTTTCATTTGTATAGGGTGAATTACACTAGCATTATCATGGTGGCCCAAGAAGACAAACCTCCAGCAATGCCTCGGGAATTGTTGTTGTCGATCCTAAAGTAGGCCTGAGTAAAGGTCAATTGTAAATCACCCCATACTTTGCTGTGTTATTGCCAGCCCTGTACTGGGGAGCCACATGGATAAGGCCCTTCAAACAGTCGGCACAAATGTATCATGGCTTCAACTCAGGCAACTCCTTTTGCCTGACCCAAAATTTTGTCAATCCATTCAACAAACATAGACAGAAAAAAATTGCACTCAATGAGTTGGAGAAGACATGAAGATATTACGTACCACTCCTCTGCACCCTTTTTGAATTTCTTGTACTTACTCCTTATGTGTTTCAATAAGTTGGACTCCATCACTGACAACGGTCCCATCAAGTACACTTTCACTACCTATACACAGACATACCATTGCACACAACGGTTAGACGAGACAAAATTGATCATACTAATAGAACACAAACCTACTCGCTAACCACTATATTCAATTCTGTACCACTCATGGACATCGTCCTCCCATCAGTCTCTGCATCCTTCTTTTTGGCATCCACAGCCTTTAAATAAAAAAGTCACACGTACATAAAAAACAAAATTCATACACATCACGTAATAATACACATATGTTGTATCGATTTGCTTCTGCGCTTCAGGGATTCCAACAATATCTGCCTGTTCTACTTGGCTACTGTTACTACTATCTTCCAGGCACTCTATACCGATCCCATCATCTCTTGTCAACTCCTCACCACTCTCCATCTCTTCTTCTACAGTACTATTAGGTTGTTTCTATACTTTTTAGGTAGCAACAACCTGTACCTGTGATGGCTGCCTAGTAGGAGCAACCTTTTCCTCACAGTCCATTGTCATGCTGACAGCCGCTGTCAAGTGCTCCGTATTTCGTGTGTCTTCTACTACGGCAGTGGCCACCTCATTCTCAACTTCAGTAGGTGCATCAGTCTCTCCATGTCATTCACTACCATTAGTAGCCCCTTCCTTAGAGGCGGCAATCATCGTAACTGCACTTGTCAACTACTCCCCCTTCTCTTCCACAACATTGTTTCCCACACATTCATCAACACATATAGCTCGATCTCCTTCTCAGCTACAAATTTAACTTCCGCAGTATCTAGACCCTTGTTATCCCCATCTGCATGCACATCTGATAGCATGTAATATCTCTCTTCTGCTTCTCTGCCTTGGTTACGTACCATTGCCTCCAACTTCACCACTCTAGCCTTGCATAAGTCGAGCTCAGCATGTGTCACTGCATGCGCATCCTTCTCGATATGGAGGCAATCCCTTACACGCCGCATTTGCTCTTCAAAGTCAAAACACCCTGCACATACGCAACTAATATGACTACACTTAGTCCATATTTAGATTATGGCCCCAAATGACTTTAGCAATTAACACAACAACCATACCTCAACCAACTAAATTACCACAAATACCTCTGCATCTTCTATATTGTTTTTGAACTCGTCCATCTCCATAAAGTCCCTCACAATCGGTTCTTCTAGATCTTTTCCTAAGGGTATAAAACCAGTATAATCTATAATTTCATGAATACACAATTACTGAAGTCAATACAAAATAGTTTTACATTGGGATATAAGCAAATAAATGCACAAGCATCATTATACACTACCCCCGTCCTCCTCTATTCCAGTAATAACTTCAAACGCATCGTACCAACCTCTATGGTATACTTCAGACCAACTCACAATGCGGGGGAAGGTCTCCCACTCATAAGAATCATGCTAAGTCATGTGTTCATAGAACCATACCTACATTAGTATGCATAGTAACTCCCATATTACAATGCGAGCTTCCTTATCATGACCTTCAGCAATAGGAAAACAGCGTATACAACTGAAAACCCTTCTACATCGACAACACAGATACCATTGCATGTCATGAAAGCCAAATTTATCCATAATATTTACTACTGACTATGTTAACTGAACCTAACATCGACTCCCACGCACCAACTATTAGCACATATAACTCTTCAATACACCTGTTTCGTACAATGGACACCTTTTCCCAGCATCACTCCTTTTCATATGTCACATATAATTCACTCTACGTAATACCTACCCATGGCCCTACTTATTTACAATTACTAATATTTGCAGCAACATAAGCACATACCATTACTTGACTACAACAACCAACAATCACTTCCTTATACGACCCCCTACCAGTTACATCCCAATTTCCTACATTACATGCTTCCAATTAAGAGCCACCTATAAGTATGCAAATTTCACAATTGTTACCTGAATGAGGAGCCAACACCTACTGAGCTGGATCTACAAAACAGGGTTGCAAAGCCTCCGCTGCATATTATCCAAGGACTGGACTAGGCATCGCCACACAGCCTTTGCCTATGCATACTGACTTATCCCTACACATCATTTGCATACCACTCCAACTCCCATGCTGCTCCATACACAGAACGAGGGAAGAATAAGCCACTAAGCACCAACCATGTGTATAACTTCAGCCATAACCATAGTTGCTCCTCCTCCGCATTCCATTCATATAAGTACACCATTGTAGCAATAAAGTTCTTATACACACGAGTATCCTTCCTCCCCTCTCCCACTTTCCTTCTTCTCAATTCCTTCTGTTTCGCCTCCTGCACTTGCCCCTCAACCATGTTGCCAAACTCAATCATCACACTATCATTGTCAAAGTCCACCCATTCCCCAGTTGCGAGTAACCTAGTAAGCAATGCAACATCAAATATGGAGAACGGAACCACCCCATCTACTAGCCTGAATGCCTTACTATGCAGCACCCATGCCTTCATAATTGCAAAGGCTAAGTTCCTCTCCATATCAAATGATAGATACTTAAGAACTGGACATAACACGGGCCCTATCACTGCTTCCCTTTGGTACACTGTTATCCTCTCATTCTCCACGTGTTCTAGTGTGCACCTACCCCTAATACTAACAGTGCTGTTCGTCTCCCCTTTGAATGCTGGCCCTGCAACTACTACACCATCACCTGCTCCCTTCCTCTGCATCCTTCTCCCCAGACCCGGAACAACCTTCTTGTCATTATGCCGCTAACCACTGTCCTCCCCCTCTACACATCCTCCCCACCCTACCCACCTCCCCTCTCTCTACCATTCTCCCACCCATGCTCTGACATCTCTGACTCCTCCACCAAAGACACACTCGGACTACTCTCACCCCTACTATCAGCATCACCCTTAAAGTCACTACCTGATGAGTCTACTAAATTCACTTCCTCAAACAACCTCCATAATTCCTACACTTGAGGAACAATAACACTACGTTTACAACGCCTGCTACTCTTAACCTCCACATCATCGCCTTCCTCTAACTCCTCCTCAAATTCAGGCTCTGCTTCTAATGATTCACTTCCCTGCTACTACCACTTACATTCGCTACTCCCAGCCATGTACTTACTCCTAGAAGATGTATCCATTTCAGCCTCCTTCTCCGCAATTACCCGATCAAAACTCCTATCCCTTATATAGGAACCCTACCCTTTCTCCTCCTTTATTGTTTTACGTGGCTTCGATGGCATACCCTCCTCATAGCCCTCTATACCACCCTAGCATATACTTTAGCTACGCAATTCCATCCCAAACTTCTGCACACACAAACACAATGATCATAATATCATCACCAGATTACCTTGCGTTACAATCCACATAAAAAAAACAAACTCATCAATTCAGTCACTCCGCTAAGAATAACATTTGTAGCAATACAAACTACCTTCCACACCTACAACTTAAAGGACAACACATCCACATCAGTTCATTACCACATAGCTTCTACAACATCCACCCCTATTTCACCACACATTTACCATGGATTTATATTTTCATTCCCAACATACATGAATTACCACATATACTACACATAGAACATCAACACCCATCACCCATTCACACCCTATATATTAATCACATACATCCCCAACTCACCTAATACACAACCTGGGTTAACCACACCTATATACTGAGCTAATAATTGCTTCACATTCTTCCACCAATTGCATTGTTCTTAACATACATTTAATCCATCTCATCATCATGTGTTCATCCCGAGTTCACACATTTTACAGTTGCATAATACAATACACCTCAATTAACATGCCCACATAATTTCATATCATGTCTAACCCTGGTTTGCTATGATGCATTTCTGAACATCAAAATGAAACGTACGATGAGAAATTTGCTTCCCCAATTGCACCTCTAATTTACTTAATTTTAATACAAGCACAATCAGCGCTAATATAATGCAATTGGAAACAACAAACAAAGATTACCTTTCCTTCTAACTTGTCCTTAACATCGAGCAACTCCTCCCAATTGATCCTTTTGGAGCCCCAATCTTCACCTTCAATATCCCCTTTACTATACACTTGTGCGCCTCCAACTGCTCTCTGCCCTCCTTCTTACACTATTGCTTGTCAATGTCTCCCCTACTCCTTCAGCCTCCCGTCAATGAAGTACCAACTCCCTCACTACTCCACGCTAAGGCCTCATTCTCAGATTTCAAATGATTTTTGCTTTTTTTTTTCACCTTATCGTTGCCATCTTAACATTAGTTTTTTTCAACTTTCAAAAAGTAATCACATTTAATCCCCTTTTAATTGTTTCTTAGGGGTAACACTATGCCTCTCCTTTCACTCTTTCGCCCCCATCCTACCACGTGCAAAGTAACGTCAGATTTTGTCTCAGACAAAAATAACACCAAAGTGAATGAAAGGTACCAATATAGAAAACCAATTTCAGTCCAACAGCCATTAATATATTTCCCTTTTCAAAAAATGGGCTACTATAATATCGGAGGAGTTGACTTAGTGTACTATAATTTCATCCCTAATTACACAAGGTTTTTTTCCATTTGCTTGAAAATTAAATATCATCAATTATGTAGCGTCTTCCTAAAAGTAGAAGGAGATGGGGGAGCAAACAACAATTTAAAGCCGAAGGGAATTTTTTAAATAAAAAAAGAGCCGAGCTAAGCACAATTTTGTATAGTGTTTTACCTTTAGTCATCATGTCCTAAACCCAACCAAACTTTTTTAATAAAAAAGTGACTACAATCTATCCTAGAGTCATGTGTTAACGCGAGCACCCTAACATTGAACCCCTTCCCCAAAAAAATACAATACACATTTTTTCGATTTTGAAGTTGCAACACAACTCAGTATTAAATATCGATCTTAATGTAATTTTTTTCACTTTTATAGAACATCCACAAATCTTCATCTTTATATAGTAAGAATGGTAAATTCTATTAAACTTTTTGTCCCTCACACATACAATTTCGTGTAATCCTATCTAATCATCATATTTTCATGTTTAAATTTAAATTTAAACTACAGATAATGATAATAGGCAGTTACACTTATGATAGACTAAAATAGTTTTTCAAAATAGTGCCTTTTATCTGCGATTCTCTACACCTGCTACTACAAACAACCCTCTTCAAATCTTGAATGCCACACGTATCCTCACATAATCGCCTGCCGCTATAGTTGTATTCTTTCTCTATTAACCTCCCTTTTTCTATAGCTGTTGTAGGGATGTAGAAAATCTATTCAGTAATTATCGTCTAATGCTGAAAATTATTCTCGTTAAATTAGCATCATCTATTTTTACCACTGACCCTGCTATGCTATGACTTCCACTCTCGCATTTTATATGTAGCATTACTCTCCCTGTCTTATTACAGTGTTACTATGTCCCATTATTACTCCATGGAGTATGATTGGGAATGCATTTTCTTTTTCCTTTAGTCGGGTCAGTTGATTTGGTTTAGTTTAGTTTATTTGTCATTATGTTGAAGTCGATATATATCCTTCGAGAGTATGTGATCATTTCGTACTATAAAGTTTAAATCTAATATTTAATTATGTGTTAAATTCTTATAATAGAACATTTAAATCAATAATTCCGATTATGATTATAATTTTGAGTTTATCAGAATGGATCTTTTCTAACTTTGCATTGTATATCCTATCTATGCCAACCTGACAATGTTGTGAACAATCGAAACGCATAGTCAGATTAGATTTCAATAATAAGAACTGTTTAGAAGACAATCCTTTTGTAAATATATCTGCAATCTAGAAACTAGTAGGAATATTACGTACGACAAGATCACTAGTAGTAACCTACTCATGAATAAAGTAGTAGTCAACAGCAATGTGTTTGCTACGATCATGATAGATTCGATTGGAAGACATGTACATGCATGGCACTGATGTTGTCCCAATACAACCGAGCAGGGTGGGGAACGACAATCCCAAGGTTATAGAGGAGCTTCCGGATCCAAATAGTCTCGGCAACAGTATAGCCTAGAGTGTGATGCTCTGCCTCAATAGAAGATTTAGAGACCGTGGGTTGCTTCTTAGAGCGCCAAGTGATACAATTGGGTCCAATATATACTTCCCAACTAGTAGTGGAGTGACATGAGTCCTTGCAACCAGCCCAGTTAGCATCCAAATAAGCCACAATGAGGGATGGCGATGTAGATGAGCGCAATAAAAGGCCATGATCCTGAGTACCCTGCAAGTACCTAAAAATGTGCTTGACAGCATGAATGTGAATGGTGCGGGAAGCATGCATAAACTGAGAAACTACATGGACTGCATAGGCAATATCAGGATGGGTCATGGTCAAATATTGTAATATACCTACTATACTTCAGTACTCGGAAAGATATGCAAGCTGTTCACCGTCAATAAGGGATAAAATGGTATGGGCAGCAGAAGGAGTTCGATAGGCTTAACAATGTGAAGATGAAATTTGTAAAACAAATCGTCAACATATTTTTACTGAGAGAGGAAAGTACTCATGGAGTCACATTGAACCTTAATGCTAAGAAAGTAATAAAAGGTCCCTCAGATCCTCCATAGCACACTGGTTAGAGAGAGTGGAGATAAAATAAGAAAGGAATGTAGATGAGATGCAAGTCAAAATAATGTCATCCACATAAAGAAGAAGCACTAAGATGTGAGAACCAGTGCGGAAAACAAACACTGAGGGATCAGCACTACTATACACAAACCCATCAGACAAAAGAAAGCTACTAAAACAATGAAACTAAGCTAAAGGAGCTTACTTCGAACCGTAAAGAGCTTTCTTAAGCTTGTAAACATAATAACGGTAATCAGGGTGAATAAATCCAAAAGGATGTTTTATATAGACTTCCTCGATGAAGTGCGCATACAAAAAGGCATTTTTGACATATAACTGCCAGAGACACCAGTGAAATGTAGCAAGGGAGAGAATGGGGTGAATGGTGATAGACTTGACAATAGGGTAGAATGTCTCATGGTAGTCAATTCCAGCCTATTGATGGACCCCTTACGCAACCAGACGTGCTTTGTACCTCTCTACAAACCCATTAGAGTGATATTTCACTCTATAGACCCATTTACTCCTAACTAAGTTTTGCAAATGAGGGGGGGTGGGAACCAAGACCCATGTACCATTAGCCAGTAACGTGTTGTACTCCTTAGCCATTACTTCTTTCCAGTGGGGTGCTTTCATGCTTGAGTAAAGGAGGTAGGTTTAAGTTCAGGTATGGACACAGATAGGGAGAGAATGCATTTGGGCTTAAAGATACCTGGCATAGACC
>NCQT01101381.1:20842-33220 GCA_002740465.1 Stenocereus thurberi
ACTGTTTTCATGTCCCAACTCCGGCCATTCTCTCTCCCACGCTAGCTAGTTGACCTCACTTCTCGGCATAAGTCAACCGCCCAAAGGTAACAATGAAAGCTCTCTCAACCATTTCAGCGAACATGTGGCGGGTGTGAGGGAAAACTCTAAATTGGAGGCGTAAATTTAGTGTGGTTAGGCAAACACAAAACTAATTAGCCATCAAAGGGCTAATTATAACCCAAGGCACCCAAACTAATCACTAGTCAACCATAAAACATAAAAGCCCCAATTTAAACCTAAGCTAGGAAACCAAAGAAACGAACATGACCAGAGGGGGAGGGAAAGAAGCTAAAGGTATCTAATCATACAAATTAAACATGGATTAACAATAATAACTAAACATTTAACTAAACAAAATCAAACACTAACATTAGACTAACAATATATAAATAAGAACAACATACGAAAAAGAGAGAGAGAAGAGAAGAAAACGTATGCTTAATTTGATGAACTTGAAATCCAAAGCTTGAATTCAATATAATCTAATTTACTCAATCAAGCCTAAAAATTGCCTAGAGAGAGAACGAGAGCTCCACATAAGAACCGAACCAAGCCCCTTTTATACTCAAGCTAGAGAAAACATAACAGCATGCACAGCCAGGGGGCGACGGTCGCTGCTTAATCGACTGTCGTCACCAGCTCCTGGCTGGTGGCTGCTGCTGGACGGGTCGCAAATGGTCGTCGTGCAGTCGACCGGCTCCCCGCCTCAAGTTGCTTTGTCTTCTTCTTTTGCTCCTTTTTGGTCCTTTTTGTGGCACTTACTTAGTTGATCTTATTACCTACAGAAGTAAATAAAACAAATAAACATCCTAAAGATTATGTTATTATACGAGCTAAAATTAGGCGATAGAGGCACCTAACTCACTGTTGTAGGAATCATGATTGCATTTAGTGAATGCAATAAGCTTTTTAAACCCTTGGTTCCCCCAAGTGGACAAGTGAAATCTATTGAGGATTTGTAGAAAGATATGCCCACAAAATCTTTGAAGAATTTTTGAATTTTTTTTTTTTGTAGAGGTGAAAATATGTACACATCTAGATTGATTATATCACCCTAACAACCCAGCTACTAAGTCATATATAAGCAAAACACACATTCAAGATACACATGGGCTCTAAATGCACCCCAGCTCTCATTTTCACCCCAGCAACACAATGACACGATTTGTACACCTTGGTACACCATGTAAAGTGTATTGACTTCTAGTGCTAGGCTAAAACCAGGCAAAAGGTCGCCTCCATTTGGTTTATGACTCCCTTCATTTTTGCTCTTTGTTTTTTTTTCCTTCTTTTTTTTCACTTTTCACCTTATGCTTCTTAGCCCGGGTGGGTAGTTCTTGGCTTATTAGGCCTTGAACTCCTAGAGGAACAACTTAGCACATATTCGGGCTTCTTCTCTACTTATGGGTTTTATTTGGATGTGCAAGGCACTTGTTCAAGCCCAAATAGAGGTATCAAAGTTAAGCTTACTTTTACGCTTCTTGTTTTCCTCTTTTTTCTCTTTTTTTTGTAATGAAGCCAAAATTGGAAGTTAATAACCAACTATAATGTCCCCAACCCCAAAATTCAACAACTAACACCAAAAGTCAATGATTAAGTATACAAGGTAGGCACAAAGTTACATATGTGAAATGGGGTTATTATGAGAGACCGGAGATCACATGGCAGACAAGCATTTCATCATGCATATTCAACCTATATACAAGCTCACAAGCAAGCTGTTAAAGATCAAAAACCAATCATAAAGGCACAAAAGTCCCCTAAAGCCAAAAAGAAAAACCATGCAAAAGTGTAAAAGTCACAAAAATATGCACAAAAGAGTATTTGACTTCCCACCCTCAAAGCTAAATCTCACAATGTCCGTATTAGGAGCCGAGGAGTCACTACCACCACAAAAACACACACAAACAAAGAAAACAAAATCACACAAGAACACTAAACCTACACACATATACGCAAGCTAACACACGCCCCCAAAAACACAATCTCACCCAATCAACAACAAGACCACACATATATACAAAACTAACACCATCAAAAACGAATATATACAAATGTAACAACCAGTCACAAAACACAAATATGCACACAAACAAAAAAAGGTTATCATAGCCATCAATTGGCTCAATAACATCCCAAATTTCACCTCAAAGTTGATCACCAACAAAAACACAACCTAATATCTATAACTAAACACAACTAATATCCACAATTAAGCACAACCTAATATCCACAACTAAAGAAAGGAAAATGAAAGAAAATAAAAAGAAAAGGAAACACAACCCAACATTCATAAGTAAACGAAAAGAAAAAGAAAGAAAAGAAGAAGTAACTAGAAGAGTTAGAACGAGTATAGTAGGTCAGGTACTAATTGTACCCGAGCTATGCATCCCTAGGGTGGTGCTATGGAGGCGTGAGGAGCATCAGCCACTCCTCTTCATCACTCACGACTCAAGTCATCAACTCGGATGCCATCAAAGCTCTTAAAAGCTTATCGTATGCCTTTGCATGTATCTCAAAATAATGTGAATAAGAGAATACTGGTAAGATCATAGCAAAGAAAGTTAGTGCCCTTTTACACTTATCAAATGCCATAGAAAAATTGAAATAATAATGAAAGAAAGTGGTCCACTCAATTTTCCTAGGCATGTCCTCTAGGTATGCATAATAAGGGTTTAAGGAGGGATTGTACCCCCGAATGTCACCCAGGGACTTGTGAAATGCATGCAAATGAGAGGGGGCGGTGGGAAGAAAGTGGGATGAAATAGGGGTCAAATCAAGGGAATCTAGGCAAGGGAGGTCCATGTGCTCAAAACTAGCGGCACCAACCCTCACACGGTCATCACACAACTCCTCAAAAAGAGCCTCCTCAAGATGTGACTCAACCAAGGTAGGCTCTTTCGACCAAGTAAGCAAATGATCCTCCAAAACACTAACATCATCCCTAAACGGCTCAGTTATCTCTAACCCCTGCACTGAGGTAAAGGGAGGGGAGAAACAAGTAACGTCAAAGCAGTAACGGTAGTGCCAATGGCTGTGCTAGGGAAGGATGGAGCAACAAGTGGTGAAGAAGTCAAGGGAGGGTCAAACGCTTCCTCTAGGTCAGTGGAAGGTGTATCATCAACAAGATTCAACTCTAGGGGGAAGGAAGAGGAGGAAGGAAGCCTCACAAACATTGTAGAGACTAGCCTCAAGTATAGGAAAAGGTAGACTAGGTTCGATTCCATACAATAGGCCACACTCCCTCATCTCACTAACAAAGCGCTCATGTTGTTCATTCATTGTCCCTATCATGGCATCAAGCTTAGAATAATATTCATTGAAAACATCATAATAAGGACAAGAATTCACATCAAGGTTAAAAGATTGGCAATAACAGCACAAAACAGGAGGTACGAAGAATAGTGTCGGAAGGAATCTCTAGTGCTCTCACATTACCATTGACCCTAAGCCAAAGATTCAAATGAATCCCACATGTCATTAACATTTAAGCAGCACATACTACCATAACACATGGAGTCAAGGATAGCTCGAGTTTCATGTGTTATCCTCTCAAGCACAACCTTGTATATTTTCCATTTTTCATACGTGAAATACACATATTGAGCACGGTAGTCATTCAATCTAGATAAATATTGCCAAAACGGTTCATGCTCAAATTGAGGAAAATGAGAAATAGGCATTTTAATTCTTTTTTCAAATTTTTAATTTTTAAAATTTTTTTTTAGGAATTTTTAAATGCCTAGCCTCGAATGCTTAAGTAAATCCCAATATTGAAAAGCACCAACTCCATGGCAACAGCCCCAAAAACTTGAGAGGAAGAATTTAGGTTTTAAATTCATAATCCCAAGTGCAAGGTTATACTGTTGAGTACTCGGGGTGTCGTCCACTAGGAGTTAGGTTTCAAGTACTGGGACTAGGTTGAGTATTTCAATATAGGCCAAGTGAAAGGAGCAAGAAAAGCAAGCTAAGCTAAGCTAATGAACATAAAAGAAAGGAGCTTGGAGTTGCAATTTGACCATTTAATAAGCTAAATAGTTTAGATGGTCCCAACCTACCCCACTTACGCCAACAATTGAGATGGTCGGTTGCACCATGAAAGACCACCCAAGCTATCTCTCCAGGGTCATGGGCTAGTCTAATTGGCCTAACCACCTACTTTCATGGAGTTAGCCAAATTAGATCACAAGGATAGCAACCCACAGACCTACCTAGGATCGGGACTATTTTCATGTCTCAATTCCAGCCATTCTCTCTCCCACGCTAGCTAGTTGACCTCACCTTTTGGCATAAGTCAACCACCCAAAGATAACAATGAAAGTTCTCTCAAGCATTTCATCGAATAAGTGGCGGGCGTACGAGAAAACTCTAAATTGGAGCTGTAAATTAGGTGTGGTTAGGGCCAATACAAAATTAATTAGCCATCAAAGGGCTAATTATAACCCAAGGCAACCAAACAAATCACTAATCAACCATAAAATGTACTTATACTTGGTTTGTTGAACTTGAAATCTAAAGCTTGAATCCAAATCCATAAAAATACAATCTAATCTACTCAATCTAATTCCCCCTAATGGGGTAATTATTCTCTAAACTCACCTAAAATCTAGCCTAGAAATCACCTAGAGAGAGAATGAGAGCCCCCTAAAAGAATCGAAGCAAGCTATTTTAATACTCAAGTCGGGGAATACAAGAGAATGGGGCTTTGTCTTCTTCTTTTGTTCTTTTTTGTCCCTTTTTGCGACACTTGCTTAGTTGATCTTATTACCTGAAAAAGTAAATAAAACAAGCAAAAATCCTAAAGATTATGGTATTATACAAGCTAAAATTGGGCGATAGAGGTGCGTAAAATATGACAAATTAGTGCCTAACAAGGCATAACCCAGGAACACACGCAACAGACTAGGGAGGCAACTTGTCTGTCGAGAATATATGGGCAAAACATGCGCAGCCAAAAGGTTTTAAGAAATTATAATCAGGAATCTTTTACATAAAGCCTCACAAGGAGATTTTACATAAAGAACAGGATTGGGGAGCCGGTTAATGGTAAAGATAGTAGCATAAAGTGCATCTAACCAAAGAGAGGCCGAAAGAGCGACATCAATTACAAATGAATGGGTCACTTCTAACAGGTGTCAATGTTTCCGTTCAGCGACCCCGTTCTGTTGTTGTGTGTCTGGGTACGATTTTCTGAAGTAAATTCCTTATTTAAGAAAGACATCATATATGGGCTATTGATCAAATTCCCTACCCCCATCATTTTGAAACATCTTGATTTTGCAGTTAAAAAGACTTATAACCAGAGTTTTGAATGTGATAAATATAGTGTAGACTTCCGACTTGCATTTCATAGGATAAATCAATGTGAGACGAGAAAAATCATCAATAAAGGAAACATAATACTTAAATCCCTAAGAAGATAAAGTAGGTGATTGCCATACATCTGAATTATTAATTCAAGAGGGAGACAAGTATGATGTTCAACCAAAGTGAAATGAAGTCTATGGGACTTGGCCAAACGACAAGTTGTACAATTGTTATGAAAAGCAGGGGAAACATTCAAAACATGAGTTTTCTTTAAAATAGCTCAAGTGTGAGCACCATAGTGCTCCAAGCAGCGATGTCAGTGTTCTCCCAAGAAACTAAACATAAGTTTTGCAGGAACCACTGGGCTTTCAGTAGGAAGAGAGACCGGATAAACATTGCCAAGACTAGGGGCCTGCAAAAGGACTTCACCCCTTAAAACGCATGGAATCATATTCAAAAATTACACCGCAATCGTTGTCACAATAAAGCTATCTGACTAATAATAGGATATGCTTTAATTAAGGAACATGAACGACACGAGGGAGATGCAATGGCTTGACAAGAGTAGACAAAGAACTTTGACCAATATGTTTTATGGGCAGCAAGGTTCCATACCTAACTTCAACAAGACTCATGCCAGAGTAAACAAACTTAGACAGCAACTTACCATCATTAGAAGTCATGTGGCAGGCTGCAGTAGAGTTTAGATACCAACGACATTCATAGCATCAACAGAATTGAAGGTAGCATGTATAAGAAGCACTGGGTGCTAGCGAGGTGGATATTGACTGGGATAGCTTTTCGCAGAATGACCTGGAGCGTGACAGATTTGGAAATAATATTAGGATGGGAGCCTAGTATCCCTTCCGACTGATTAGAGCCTACAAACAAAGGGTGAGAACTGAAANNAGAAGTGCAAATAGTAAATGGTAATGAAATAGCAGAACTACCATATACGATGCCAGTGGCATGCCCCTAGAAGATGAGTAGTTCTACCGAGAATAGTTATTATTTTTGCTTCCACCACTGTTGTTACGCCCATGATTATTCCACTACCAACGTCCACCATTGTTCTTACCTCTGTCATTGGTGCTATTTTGAGTGCAAGAACCACCCCCTGAAGTAGAACTAACAGTACTGACAAAAGTCTCATGCACAGGAGCATCTCTATTTGACTAAAACTTCAATCATTGCCAATAAAAGATCAGTTTAGGCTATAAAGTATTAAATGTGTGACTACTAGGATCATGGAGTAGTAGTAACAAAAGTGTGATAGTGGGTGGTAAACCGGTTGTGCTAAACTGAATAAGATCAGGATCAGATATAGGACTCTGAATTTCTGAAGTGAGTCAATAGCATTTTAATGTAGCATAAATAGTCTTCCATGGATTAACCAGAACCTGTAGAAACATTTGTGAGCATGCATTTAAGAATAAGGGCTCGAGCCAAGCTAGAGGTATTAAAGCAAATTGCAAGATGTTGCTAGATAGAAAAAGCATGCGGAAGATTACAAATGTCACACAAGGTTTCCTTGGATATTATACCAAAAATCTAGGCACAAATTAACTGATCGACCCAGAGCCAATAAGATTATACAGGATTAGGCTAACTGACACCCGAAGCGACCAAAGTCATAGACGAAGGATGAAC
The DNA here is from genome assembly GCA_002740465.1 of Stenocereus thurberi. NCBI lineage: Eukaryota > Viridiplantae > Streptophyta > Magnoliopsida > Caryophyllales > Cactaceae > Stenocereus > Stenocereus thurberi. The sequence continues at coordinate 27,842 of NCQT01101381.1, forward strand.
AATCACGCCATCAAACATGCTGTGTAATTGGTGCATAATGATGAAAGACGCTAACTACGCCTGCCAGGACAAGTAATCATCAATGGATGCAAGTACCATGGTAATGTATGTGGTAATGTTGATAATCCATAAGGATTAAGGAAGAAGGGGGGAGACCACTAGCAGAATGTAGCTAAAAAAGCATTGGAGACCATGACCCATCCAAAAAGGCTAAAAAACCACGAGAGGAGGGCTCCGGATAAGTTGAGTTAGGAGCCGTAGGGCTCCATGTGGTCCACAGCGATGGGACAGACATCCTCGATGGTAGGCTGGGCTGGGTAAGAGGCTAGCCATAGCCCACTATCGAAACCCCAAGAAGTAGGGGCAGAAGCCCAAGGGTTACAGCCGAGAAGGAGCAATCTACGGGGGTGGGTGAGAGAGAGGAAGCCACTGAGGTGGGCAGGCGGTTCAAGATAGCACTGGATGGTGAGAGAGGGACATCAACCAAAGAGAGCGGCAGTAGAGCGGTGGTGGACATGGGCTGGGATAGCCTGAAGTAGAGGAAGAAGAAACGAATCTCCATAAAACATGACAGGAAGGTCATGGAGTCAGGTTGGAAGAGCTGTGACAAATGCCAAGGAGAGAGAGGATCATAAAGGCAGACTGGGCACGCTAGAGACGATGACAATAGTGGTGGCAGGCGGAAGAGAGGCGGTGAAGGCAAGGTGGGTTGCCATAAAAGGTCGAATAGGGTTTAGGAGAGGTGAAATATGAGGAGGATGAAAAAAAAGAAAAAGAAATAAAATATTATTCAAAGGGGAGAGAGAGCCGGCTAGAGCTTAGGAAGAGGAGCACTTTAGATCTATTAAATATCCTAAGATACGAAATGGAAAACCAACTACAGTAATTAGGGGAAAAGATTATAGTACTTGGAGAACTAGACCGCAGGAGTCTCACATATGGTTAGCTCCTGTTCACTTACACCCTTTCTCACTCCCTAATTAAATTTCTTTCTTGATTGAATTAAATAAAATTTAATATTTTTTGTTTTGAGTTGCTAATGTTTTGATAGAGAGATTGTGGGAGAGAAGTCAGCCTGGGTCAAGTATGTCTTTTGTTTGTATCTTTTTTTGGAGGGGCATAATCCACAAATATTTCACTTTATATCAGCAAATCTATATCAATGAGTATATCTCATAAAGTGCATACAACTGATGGGTACATGCATCTAAACTGGAAATAATGGACTTAATTCATCATAATCTATTTCTTATATGTATCTAAAGCTAGGCATGTGATGTATGCTGAGTCCTGTAAGCCTGAGTTGTTTACAAAGCTACCAACTCAACATGGAAGATATGAACTAGCCTAAAGGAAGTATTTCCACTAACTACAACTACCAGATTCACCACTAAGCCCCTTAAAGCTAAATGCACCAAGAGTTAGATAAAGAATCAAAGTTAAAGAGATTTTGAGAGGTTTTTGCTTGAACCAGTAGAGGGAGTCCTTCATTCATCATAATTTGAGTATTACAAGTGGAGACAATCCTTAAATACTCGGTTACAATCAGAGGATCAACGGCCATAACTGAAACTAGCTAAAATGAGAAAACATATTTGAACTAAAATAACTTAAAACAACAACAGGCTGGATTCTTGACACCTAAACCCTTTGCTTATCTCCATTACTGAGGTGTTAACCTTTAATAGCATCAAGGTACTTGCTAATGATGGCCTTGGGAGGAGATTTGCAGCTAATTACATCAAGTTAATCCAAAGGATAAAATGGTATTTCTCACATTCTGCTGCTAGTTAAAAGCTAATGCTAAAGGATCTGAATCTGCAACTTTAGGGCCTTGTTGGATAAATATTTAGACACCTTTTCAAGCTATTAGACTTGCTAAAATGAGCTATTCAGTTGGGGGAAATTTTTCCCTTTTAAACTGCTGCTGCCAGAATTAATTCCAGGGCAAAAATCAAGTAATCTTTATCATTTAGGAGCTGATTATGAGCTGATAAATGAGTTAGGGTACTGATCAAAAGGGGATTAGATTCCTTGGGCATGCAAGAGTTACTGCAAGCAGGCAAAATAAGCTAAACATGTTGACTGTAGAATACTCTTTATTTTAGCTGAATTGAACTAAGGCTGTTGTTTGAACCTCAAAATGACTTGGATTGGCTTAAAGAAATGCTAAGGTGTCCAGCAGAGCAAGGAATTCCCCAAAATAAACTCCAAACTGAATTAAATTGCCTCACAGAATTGGCCGTGATGGTGGCTAAGCAATAAAGCCTTCTCTAGTCCAGGGTGAGGGTCTTGTTCTAGCCTCTGGTTAGCATCATCCTCCCCTCCTTTGAGAGGATTTGCCCTTAAATCCCCAAAGTCAATTTCATCCCCTACATAGGGGCTTAGGTCACCCACATTGAAGGTTGCTGAAACAGCCATGTCCCCTAGGAGTTCTAGTTTATGGGCATTAGCTCCCATCTCAGCGAGAACCTTGAAAGGTCCATCCCCTCTAGACATTAGCTTACTCTTCCTCCTAGTGGGGAACCTTTCCTTCATGAGGTGAAACCAATAAGGTCACCAGGCTGATATTCCATGCCCTTCCTGTTCTTGTTGGCCTACATCATACAGGCTTCATTAACCTTCTCAGTATCGGCTCTAATCTGCTCATGAAGCTTCTTCATTTCTTTGGCCCTCTTTTCAGCCTCAGAGCTAACCTTGCAGTCAGTGGGCAGAGGAATAAGATCAATAGGAGTCAGGGTACTAATCCCATATAATGCCTCAAAAGGTGAACAACCAGTAGCTCTAGTTGGTGTTCTGTTGTAAGCAAACTCAGCATGAGGCAGTTTGAGATCCCATTCCTTTAAATTCTTCTGGACCATGGCTCTAAGGAGTGAAGGTCTTGTTAGTGACCTCAGTTTAGCTATCAATTTGAGGATGGCAAGTGGTGTTGTATAAGAGCTTGGTACCTAACAAATGCTATAAACTTCTCCAAAAATGGGACAAGAACCTAGTCTCTCTGTCACTCACAATGGTCTTAGGGACTCCATGAACTCTGATGATCTCTTTAAAGTACAAATCAGCAATGTGAGATGCATCATCATCCTTGTGACATGCCATGAAATGAGCCATTTCGGTGAATCTATGTACCACCACCATAATTGAGTCTTTACCTCTCTGGGTTCTAGGTAAAGCAACAACAAAATCCACACTAACATCTTCCCAAGGCCTTAATGGGATTGGAAGGGGTGTATAAAGGCCCTGATGGACTTGGCTTTTGGCTTTATGGCAAATGGAGCATCTGGATACCACTCTATGCACATCTTCCCCCGTTTTTGGCCAATAAAAATGCTCCCTAAGAATATTCAAGGTCTTGTTCATCCCAAAATGCCCAGCAAGTGACCCTCCATAGACCTCTCTTACTAGCAAGTCCCTTAATGGACATGCTGGAATACACAGTTTATTCCCCTTGAACAAAAATCCATCTTTCACAGTTTATTCCCCTTGAACAAAAATCCATCTTGCATCACATAAGGCCCTTGAGCTGGGGTGTTGCTCAGCAACTCTCGAAAAGCTAGGTCTTCAAGGTAGTAGGCCTGAATATACTGCAATCCCAGTGGCTTTGGACCTAAAATAGAAATCAAGGCATATCTCCTTGAGAGTGCATCTGCTACTACATTCTCAATTCCCTTCTTATGCTTCACAGAAAATGTGAAAGCTTGCAGGAACTTGACCCATTTTGCATGTCTTGCATCGAGCTTGGGCTGGCCATTGAGAAACCTTAATGCTTGATGGTCTGAATGTAGGACAAAGGCTTCAAGCTAAAGGTAGTGGCTCCAATGACTCAGACCTCTGACTATGGCATATAATTCTTTGCCATAGGTTGAGTAATTAAGTTTAGGACCACTGAGCTTCTCACTGAAGTAGGCCAGGGGTCTTTTTAGTTAGGTAAGAACAGCTCCAATGCCCACCCCACTGGCATCACACTCGACCTCAAATAATTCTTCAAAGTTAGCTAAGGCTAGGACTGGTGCCTCACATAACCTTTGCTTGATAGTCTCAAAAGCCTTTTGTGTTGCTGGAGACCAAGAAACCCTTCTTCATGCATTCAGTGAGAGGAGCCATGATTGTACTGAAATCCTTAATGAATCTTCTATAGAATGAAGCTAACCCATGGCAACTCCTGACTACAGTGATTGAGGTAGGTACTAGCCATGATTTAATTGCTTGAACCTTGGCTTCATCCACCTGAATACCATCACAGCAAACCACATATCCACGGGAGACAACCCTTCGTACAAAGAACTCACATTTTTCTAACTTCTCAAACAGTTTCTGGCTTCTCAAGGTGGTGAAAACTTGCTTGAGGTACTGAATATGATCAGGCTCAGTCTTACTATATACAAGTATGTCATCAAAATATACAACCACAAACAGGCCTATGTAGGGCCTAAGCAATTCATTCATCAACCTCATGAAGATGCTAGGTGCATTAGATAATCCAAAGAGCATAACAAGCCATTCATAAAGCCCTTATTTTGTCTTGAAATCAGTTTTTCATTCATCCTATTCTCTTATTCTGATCTGATGATAGCCACTCCTTAAATCTATCTTGGAGAAGATCTTGGAACCATGAAGCTTATCCAACATGTCATCAAGTCTAGGGATAGCATACCTATACTTGATTATAATGCTGTTGATGGCTCTACTATCAACGCACATCCTCCAACTGCCAGCTTTCTTTGGCACCAATAAGGATGGAGCTGAGCATGGACTCATGCTTTCCTTCACATAACCCCTATCAATTAGCTCTTGAACTTGCCTTTGCAGCTCCTTAGTTTCAATAAGGTTATATCCGTAGGCAGGCTTGTTAGGTAATAGGGCTCTAGGGATTAGATCAATCAGGTGGTCTATACCCCTTTTAAGAGCGAGGCCAGAGGGTAAGTCTTCGGAAAAAAACATCCTTAAACTCCTCTATCAAGGGCTGCACAGAAGGGTGTAGGGTTGCTGGTTCAAATTTAGGGGTAGATTCCAACATTAGTACAGCAAACACAGGTCTTCCCTTTGTAATATCCCTCTCCACTCTTCCCCCTTTGATAAACAAGGAACTCTCTTGATATTCACCAATTGAAGGAATAAGTGTTGGATTGGCCATGGTGAATGACATCCCTATCAAACTGCTAAGGTCTCCTTAGGAGCAAGTGGTAAGCATCCATTAGTAAGACATCATACAGAACCTCATCTTGATATTCACCAATTGAACATGGAACTAAAGTTCACTTGGAAACTGTTACCTCATTGCCTCTCTTAAGCCATTGCAAGGTGATGGAAATCCCTCCATCCCTTTTGTTTTGAAAAAATAAAATCAATTAGGTAATCTTATTATGCTGGTTTAAGGAT
>NCQT01101390.1:0-10238 GCA_002740465.1 Stenocereus thurberi
CAGACACCACAATTCACCCCCCCTCTTGTGGAAGTATACTCATAAATTCAACACTTCTTCCACGATTTTCACCTAATTGTAGCCAACATAGCCATCTATGAAAGAAAAAAGAACATGTCCAATAGTATTACCACCAGGATATCTATGTGCGGTAGTGGGAAGTAGTCCTTTCAACTTACATTGCTCGAGTCCCTGAAACTACACACACTGTTACCCTTCCATCCTTTTTTGGAATTGGCATGATATTTGCCACCCACTTAGGGTATTGTTCACACTTGATAAAAATAGCATCTTATTGCTTCTGAACATTCTCTTTTGTCTTTAAAGCCCATTTTGTTTTCATTCAGTGACGTACTTGCTTCACTGGTTTGGCATCTGAATATAGAGGAATCTTATGCTCAGTTGTGTCTCGATCTATGCCTGGCATGTCTTTATCAGACCAAGCGAAGACATCCATGAATCCTGCCAGAGTTAAATGAAGTTTTCTTACTCTCAGAAGTTAAAGATTTCCCTATTTTAAGCCTCTGGGTTCTTCTAGAGTCCCTTTGTTAATTAATATTGTATCCTAAATAATAAAAGTTAACTTTTTATTATTTGGTACGGCTTTGATTAAATATTTTGGGATTTTATCTTCATTTTCAGTGTTACTAGAGATAAAGCATTCAAGTGAAAGAGAATGAGATGAGTCATAAATAGAAAAACTTATTGTACTGAAATCAAAAATAAGTACATCTAATGCAGACTTTGTGTAAGCAAAAATTGAGGACTAGCTCTTAGACTTTATCTTAGATCCTGTATTAGACTCTCCTAAATTCCCCCTACAGCTACTGTTAATACTTTCCCTCTTCTTCACCTATCCAAGTGACTTGTTCACAGTTCTTTGTAGTCACTTCAGTGATGAATTTTACATGATCAAAGCTGTTATTGAACATGGAAGGGGACATAACAACATGTGGGACATCCTAATTCCTACAATCCTACCCAAATAGTATCCGAAAAATGTTGCATTTAGTGCGGTTGTATGGACTGGTACTTTTTTGTTGAGGTAAGTACCTCTTCTTCTAAGAGCTAACAATCACTGAACATATCAAGTTTAGGGACCCAAATTCCCTTCTCCTTGACATTGTGGTGCTTATGGAAAGCATAATAGAGGAAGTTATCTCCTCCCCCATAGAAAGTGCCCATTAAGAACGAGCAGGCAAGTGATAGCAACATATAAGGCGTCATTGTATACCAGCTCTCCTAGTGGGAGATCCTTATTACCGAAGGTTATTGTGCCTTTTCCTATAGTGATTAGGGCTACCCTTTCTTTAGGTATGGCTTTAGAAGACATTCCAATCTTGTTCAGTTCATCAGTTAGAAGTTATATATGATTTTGGAGGGCAGCTACGAGCTACGAGATAGTAACATCGACTTTAAGCTCCTTCAGTTGTTTTAGTATAGGGTCATCCTCTTTATTCTCTACCCCTTTTCTATTTCTTGGGTCTGTTGTGGACCCTCTTTGGCTTAATGTCACTCTGTCTTTGAGAGATTTGGACTTTGGCATGATCTTCTTCTCCTCAAAAGTCGTTATCATAATTTTCTCCCCAAAAGTCATCATGATCACTGTCTCTAGCAAGCCAATGCCTCCTTGAGCTTCTTACATATCTTCTTCATTGTTATTCCATAGGCTATAGAGCCCCGAATACTATATTGGTATATGAACCATAGGCTTTGACCCATTTGTGCCTAGTATATATGCAGATGGATCCTATTCATCTTCTTGATAACTATCGATAGTGAAGATGCTATCATGATCTCCTAATGGAGTTTTTATCACTATTAGGCTTTTGGCTCGCTTTAAGAAAAGTAAGTTGTCCTGACCTAAACATCCTTCCCAACCTAGCCTTGAAAGTTCAACAGTTCTTGGTGCCATGCCCCCAAGCTCAATGATAGTTGTAGTATTTAGTGTGATCAAATGACTTGGACAGCCTCGCAGCCTTAATTTCTCATTTAACCTTTCTAAAGCCTAAGGATAGGTGTTCCCTATAGGAGTGTACCCAGTGTATTGGTTCAGCGCTTATACTCTTTACATGTAAAGCCACTAGTTTTCTTATTCTTGTCCTCGTAGTTATTCTTCCAGTTGTTACCAGCCTATATGGGTGCTTCTACATCTAATTATTCTGCTACAAGCATGCTAGCATTTCTTAATGCAGTGAAATTCTCAAATGGAGTAAATCTTAAATGTTGCATGTATGTGGCCTATAGATTCCTAGTAAACAACCTCACTTGATCAGCTTCTAATTGTCTATCCATAGTGTGAAACGGGCTTTGCCCTCCATCAAGCGAAAGAAAAAGCCTTCCTTTTCCTCTTGCTTGATTAATTCCAAGTCCCTAAGTGTGATTGGTAAGTCAATATTGTATGAATACTGATGTAGAGATTCATTGTAAAGATCATCTCAGTTCATGACCTTTTGTTGGTCAAAAATAGTATATCTCCTCATTACATCCTTATCAAATGTCCAAACAGAAATGATGTGGAAGATATCCTTTTTAACACTTTTTAAATTCATAGCACTAACAAAATTCCTTGCATGATGGTGGGGCTTTTTAATCCCATGGAATTTGATATCTGGTATGGTAAATTTGAGGGTGATTTTCCTTTTGGAGTTGAGATGAATATGTATAATAAGTGAAATAGTTATAAAACATCGAGGATTCCTTAAGTAATTGCTATATACGATCTAGTCGTGGATAAATTTTCGGAACATCTTTTTCACCTTCTTCCTCTTCCTACTTGCCACCTGCTTCTCGTTTCCCATCATCTTCCCCTTTCTCGTTGTGAGTCTTTTGCCATCTTCCTTTAGGGTATCCTGGATAATGATTTGGAAGGCGGTGGCCATCAATTCTATCTTCTTTTCATTTTCATCCATTTTGGCATATATCCTCTGTAGCATTTTCATAACTTAGTGATTTCATTGCTACACATCATTGGGATTGGTGAGGGATTCGATTTTGACTTTGATTTTGACTTTGACTTTATAGATGGAGTTTCCCCAATCTTGAGACAGTAACCTCCGAGTTGTGCAATTGATAACAAAAGCGCTGAGGACTAGCTCATCAACACTTTTTAAGTGAAGACATGAACCTTGTGACTTATGAACTAACACCTAATGCTAAATATGCTAATTTCATGAATAAAGACGCGACACTGACTCCAAACTGCTCAAACTGGACCCTTACGAGGTCCCGGCTAGGCTGTAGTTTGACCCTCTCACGATCTAATATTTCATCATCTATGGGGTGCATGGCAAGACTAGAACATTCAGTTGCTTTCCTATATATCATGTAAATCAAGAAAAGGGTATGATGAGTAGGTGAAAAATTATTTGCTCAGTTGGAAGTCTAACAGACCCACCAAGTGACCAACTATTTTCCCAAGTAAGTAATACTAGGGTCTAACCTAAAGGCATTATTAATCCCAGTAAGGCAGCACCTATAATGCAAGAATGTCTAATACAAGTGTAGTTAAAACAACTTTCTGAATTGATTTTCAACTCTTACCCTCTTTTAAAAAAAAAAAAATCCCTGGTGGAATCGCCACTATAACATCATACTAGAGACCCGGGTATGGTCCGCTATGAGTGGTTGGACCCATTTGTTATTGGGTTTTATTTTTCTTATTCTTTTTTTTAGTTTTCAATAAAATAAGTTAGATTACAGCAAAACTGGGGCTCACCATAGAGAGCTCAACCATAGCCCTGATCTAGGAACTTGGTCGGGTTCCTAGGCCAGAACCAAGTCAACTTTGTAGCGTAGCTCAAAGCGGCAATGCCTATTTGGTCCAACAAACTGGGTGGCAGTCAACTGGACCTAGTTCTTGGTCCAGACATTGTCATTTTCGAGTCCCAAGCCTATTTTGCCCAAATTCAGTAAGATCTAATTAAAATAAAAAACAGTGAATTTAATTATACATTTGCCATTGAATTTTTAGAAAAACTTACTAAACGAATCTATTTTTCAAAATGAACTACAAATCAAAAGGCACAAAGGGGTTGACTTTAAAAGGTTTTTGAAAGCCTCCCAAACAATCCCGCGAGTAGGAACCGCTTGACTTCATAAGCTTGAACTGAAGATCTAAGTTTGCGGGCAATGGTACGATGATGGATGGAGTGCATTACATTGCCACCTGTCATCACTGTTGACCTCTACTGATCAAGGTGGGAAATCGAAATCTAATTACACTTAAAACATCAAGGACACAAGATATTATGATCAATCAAATTAGATAGTAAAATTAAAAAGAACAATGTCATTTCAAAGGAATTCAAAGAAGCAATTAAATAATTATAGCGGGCGGGCTTTAAGCTAATTAAAGGTTGTATCTTAAATGACCTGAGACAAAGTAACAATCAAATGAAAGATAAGAGACAGAAAGAAGGAAGGATGATTGAAATCATGCCCATCGGATGACCCACCTAATTTATTTAGGAACCCAGCAGATTGACGCCTCATTCGTAATTGACCAATTCATCCCCTTCAATGCCTCTCAATAGTCTCAGCATATGACATATTTCTCTCAATCTTCTTCAATCTTTTCTCATCAATTTTCGAGGTATTTTTTGTATTAATTTTCTTTGTGTCTAACCCTTGAGGGTAGCCCCCTTTTTATAATGCTTAGAGGGTGATACGAGTTGATTCCAAAAAGGGGACCTAATCCCACTCCTAGCAGGCTTAATCTAAACAGACAAACAAATTGATGTCCTACACATGGAGCATGGGATTAAAAACTCATTCGACCAGGTTCCTGACCAGATCATCTGACTGGGTTCCCGGTTGGTTTAGCCCCATTGGTCTGGCCTATCCTCTCTCCCCCTTTTTACTTCTTTTTCTTCTTCTTTTTTCTTTTTATTCTTTTCAGACTCGAATTGAGGATTAATCTACTGGACCCCCTACACATACTGCAGCATAAAATTTGTCATCGAGCATTTTATAAAATTAAAATGGCGTCTAAAAAATGACATTCATCATAATAGCCTATTTTACCACGATTACAGCAAATCAATAACAAATCCTTATATTGAATCCTCTAAATATCCTGATTTAAATTTGGACAGAAGTGGCTAAGTGAGATAATTTATATACTAAACCTACGCTGCGCTCACTCTACATTTGTGATAGTCTTGTTCACTAGAACCATCATTCCAATTTTGCTTCTAATTTTTGAGGAAACTCAGCATTAAAATAGTCCATTGATATATTAACATACCAACCCAAGTAATATCGTCAAATACAATCTCTAATTTTTAAATAGTGGTCATTGATAACCCGCCTCCTAATGAGCACAACAAATATTTGTAATCCTCTGATAGGAAAAAGTGCACAATAGATTATCCATGTGTAATGTCAAGAAAAGAAAATCCCCCCTTCAAAGTCCATCATTGCTTGAGTCATGTAACCCCTACTTCTCCAAAACATCTTGATAATTAGAGATGGCCTCATGTGTTAGAGCAAGTAAGCTTTCTCTTCCCTAGAAAGTAAAATCATAGGGCACAAAAGACCATTTTACTCACCATGTGGACAAAAATCATTATCAAAATCCATTCATCCTTCTTAAGGGGACCCAAAAATAACAAGTTTGTATAGAAGGAAAAGTCCACGTGAAAATTAGTCCCTTGCAACGTATTCTTGTTGGTGAACCGGTTGCCTTGTGGGGTAGTCTCGATAGTGTGTTTAAGGATCCACAAATTAAATAGCATTCAAATAATAGATACTTCCACACTAATAATCGATTCTATACTGGTTGCAGAAGCATGATCAGGCGAGGTGTTTTGCTTTAATTTATTTGTTTAATAGAAAAGCTAATCATTCTCTTTAAGGGGAGTTCAACCACAATTGAAAGTAAGTCATTCTAGGGTTACAATTCCAACTACCTATTGGTTTTAGCTATGATGTGAATGTGATCATCTTTGTAGTGCCCAAATTAAACATGTTTCACTGTTGGTATTTTCCTTAATAATTCCTCAATCTTAATCTAATAAACCCAATTATAGGGGCATTACCGTCATCCAAAAGGACAAGGCTTGAAACATGAGTGCTATAATAACACAGTTAAGCATAACCTCAACCATACACATTCACACATGATCATCCATTCACAATCAAGTGTTAACCAATGTAAGGTTTATAAATCATAAGAAGATAATTCACCATGTAATCTTCATCCTCATACACTGAAGAATTCAAAATACAGCTTTAAAGTATGCATATACAGTATCACTGCTGATTCATACAGATTTCCTTGCTCAACTTATTCTCTTCCGCTGCTTTGCTAGCATGAGGGCAATTCTCTGAGCATTTGCCTAAAACAAACATGAAAAACATTTCGAACGGTGAGCCGAAGCACAGTACATGCATTCCTAAATTGTTAAATGATCATTGAAATACTGGTTGGACTCGCTTTGAAATTCATTTAAGATCAAAACAGGGAATGAGATGAATATAAAACTGTATTGCTAATTATTATATGATAGTGAACCCCTTGATATTGTTACGATCTATAGATAGGTGTACACCTGCCCAACCGATCGGGGACCTGACCTGAAGCCGTGCGGATAATTGAAGGGCGAATGCCCTATAGATGATAACTGACAGAGTCACTAATTAACTAATAAAATACTATGTAAATTGATTCATTGATGTACTTACTAAAACATGATAACGTTGATAAATACACTCTGATTTCTAAAGATACAGGCAATAGACGTACCTGAGTCTTTAAAATGATACTTCACTTGATAATACTTATGCACAATGGAAGCGATAGATTAGGCCCCGATTCTGCTAAAGAAATGTAATGATAGGTAAATGTAGTTAGTAAACTATGTTCACTGACATAATTTATAACTTTAATAGAAATTAATTAAAAAAGGCTTCTATAATTCCAATAATTCAATATAAGGTAAGTTAAACCAAGATGATCTGAAAAATAAATCAGTTAGGGTTATTGAACTTGAAATACAACAAATTGAAACAACATATATCACATTGGAATGATTGAGCTGATAATGAAAAGATTTTCAATGAAATAAATGAAATATGGGTTTTTCTGATGTTTCTGAAATGGATAATAGAATGTGTAATGATTCCAAATAGATAATAGAAGGTTTAATTCCATGAGCGGTATTGTGAGGTTCAAAAAAAGCTCAAAAACCCTCAATTTGATCTGTTAAATACTGATTTCTTTCTTCATATAATACCATTTGATGGTCTATTTTAGAAAATCTATATATTTCACTCTTGACCTCTAATTGAGATATAAAATCCCAATATGAAAAGCTCATCATGTCCACTAAAACTTTTATTCAAGACACCAAGTATGATTCCCACAGTAACTTCCTTAAAATTAGGGTAGAACACAAATGTGCACAATTTCAGTCCAATCTGCGCAGTCGTAGGAAAACGACGATAACGTTTCCCACAGAACTCGGATTAAGGTGATTCAAAAGTCATTTACAAGATAACTCATTGATCTATCCACACACCAAAAATGACAATTTTTCAATACCCCAATCAATACCAGTTTTTTTATAAAGTCTCCTATTCAAATATGCTCCCAATTTTAATGTATTCTGCGCATTCTTCAGTAAATTGGTCATAACTTTATTTACACAACTCGAAATAGAATAATTCTAGAGCCTATTGAAAGCTAACTCATTGAGGTATCTTTACACAAAAATCATAATTTTCCCATATCCCACGAAATACCAATTTATTCATAAACTCATCCCTATTTTGGGGTCTGTTTACAGCATAACGGCCCATATTGTAATCTTTTCTTGACATAAACCCCCACTAAAATCACTCTTTAGCTCATCCAAATCCACACCAACATTACCATAATCATTTTTGATGATAAAGATTACCACATCAAATACAAAATGATCCAAATCCATCACTTCAAACTTAAACTATAGCATAATCATGAACAATCTCAACTTTCACATGCTTTTATGCTTAATCAACACTTAAACACTTCAAAGATAGCTCTTGTTCTTATCAAAATGGCCTGATCAATAATAAAAACTAACAAAAACAAGATTAGGAATCAAAAATCAGTATGATAGGGATTGAAGTTTACTCACTTGATGCTTGAAAAAGGAGGTGTGAATGATGTGGCTGGTGACTGATCTGTTGGTGGACTAGTGGCTGTCCTAGTGGCTGACTAGCGATAGTTAGTGGTGGTGGTAGCCACCAGTAGTAGGTGGAAGTGGCCAAGTTTGGCCACGGGGGTAGGGGGAAGAAAGGGAGAAGCAAAAGAAGAGAAATGAGGCTTAGCCTTTGCTTGATCTTTGTGATGTTATTTTTACTTGATTGAAAACCCTTTAAGAATACTTGGCTGAGAATCAACCTCCAAAATAATATCTTTTGCTAATTATAATTAGAGATTAATAGTGGTAATTAGCTAAACAAATAGATGAGGACCTTGTTGGGCCGAAATCGACCTTAAATGAACTTGGGTTTGAAAAAAAAACCAAACCGGGTGCGATTAATTAATTTTTTTTTTTCAAAGCTCAAAATTGAATGTGATATTATGAAAAGTAATTTAATCTTTTAAATTATGATTATCGAGACTTACTATCAATTTTTCCGAAATTAATACGATAAATGAAACTTGAATTGTAAAGTGGGGCCCAAAATTGAATTCTCCCAACCGGGATGGTTAACTGAGACAAATAAATACGAAAAATTAATAACACAACTTAATTAAATAAATAAATATGATTTAGGGTCGGGCTATTACAGCCTTCCCTTCCCCCCTTAAAGAGTTTTGTCCTCAAACTTATGAACTTTGACTATCATGCAAGGTGATTTCAAATAAATAAGAGTACTTGGCTTTCACTTTTTGCTTAGTTTCCCAAGTAGCTTCTGGGAAGGTATAATTTACCCAAGGCAATTTGATTTAAGGTATCTGCTTGATACTTAACTGCTTAATCCTATGATCCAATATTTGAATTGGATGCTCTTGAAATACAAGACCCTCAATGACTGCAATGGATTTGATTATGATAGCATGGTCAGGATCTAAAATGTACTACCTGAGTTGTAAGGTAAGGAACACGGAACATGTTATACACATGTTTGAGTTATATAGGCCGATCTGGTAGACAAGTTATGGAATTCGACCTTTCAATGAACTAATATGATCCAAAAGATCTTGTCCTCAATTTAGGTCGCAGTGCAACCTCCTTACACCCTTAGTTAGCGAGACTTTCTGAAAAACTTTATCATATATCAGAAATTCTAGGAATCTCCTTCTTTTATCAACATAGCTTTTCTGTCGATTCCAATGATATGCTTTCAAAAGTCTTCTAAAATATGCCGCCTTATTGAATGCTAAAGAAGATCTTCATGACTCAAAAGATGATTTTGTTATCAATGTCTGCCGGCATTTTATCCTGATATTTCATGTAGGATTCTCTGCTAGTGCTATCACAACGCTGACCACTGGAAGTTCCATACTTCCTTTAAATGCAAATGTTGGTCATAGGTTGTGAAGCACTACAGGCGCCAACTTAGAAGAGTTGATCCATTGATATTTTCAGATGCTTGCCCATCTGTTTCAGGATGATAAGAACTGCTAAAGTTCAATCTAGTTCCAGAGGCTCTTTGAAGTGCTTGCCAAAAAAGACTTCAAATCTCTTATCCTATCTGAGGGAATCCCATAATAAAGTTCATTGAAGTTGAATCCCACATCCAAGTGGGGATTTCTAAAGGTCTTAACTCACCTATGGTGCGTTGGTGTTCTTCTTTGCTTTTTAGCAAATCAGTCATTCATCCACATATTCTGCAATTTCTCTTTTTATATTATTTCACCAAAAATATTGCCTCAGATCTCTACACATCTTGGTATCCCTCGGATGCACCAAATAATAAGTGTTGTAAGCCTCCTATTCAGCTAAGTAATCACTACAGTGTTCACAATATGTTATGCCTTCCTATTCAGGGCATCGGCCGCAACATTTCCCTTTCTTAGTTGACATTGGATCTGCCACAACTAATATTTCATGTAGAATGAACTTCTTCTAAGTGAAGATGTACTTCACGCTTTGATGATTAGTATTGATTCTGTATGGTGCCCTATATAAGTAATGTTTCTAAATTTGCAATGTAAAAACTACAGAAATGGGTAGGGTAATTCTTCTCATAAGACTTGAGTTGTCAGGAGGCATAAGCTACCACTTTATCTTCTTGCTAAC
>NCQT01101430.1:0-12414 GCA_002740465.1 Stenocereus thurberi
TCGAAGTTCCCTTTCTCCACCCATCTTTGGGTAATTTCCTGAGTGGAAGGTAACATAGTGCAATTTGTTTGGCATCTGCACCTTAAGAAAACCCACCCTCATGGTCAACAGTACTCACTGCCAACCTCCACAAAAAGAGAGAGAGTGAGGAATGTAGATTTGGGGAGGCTCAGTTCAGTCATGCATTTCGCCAAAAATTTGGAAGGCACCAAGGAGGATAACCATGGCGGCAATCCATAAACGCGTCTCTGAAACGCTCATAACGAACAGACCCTAAATAAATAAATGATTAGCTGGAAAGAACAAGCTCTTTGTGAGAACACATAAAACTCCAACCAACATACCGTGAACTGCTGCAAGGCCAATAGAAAACCCATGATGCCTCTACCAATAAGTGAGACTGACAAAAGTACAAACTACGACGAGGATAATTAATGATGGTTTTTTAAAAAAAAAGTAGACGATGGCACACCAAATCCATGCATACAAGTATGCATTAAACACGCATAGGACTGCTCGCTAATAATTAACTGATTAGAACCTAAATTAAGCTTACCTAGAAGTTCATGCCATGAAATGGACTTGTTTATTGAAATTAAAAGTACAAAGTTAAAAACAAAGCCAAGTCAACTTCAGTCACAAGAGCACTTTGCAGCAACCTTCAATCAATCAGAAGAATCTCCTGATTCCCCACCCTGGGAGATTAGGCTGATCAGCAGTATTGTCATCTTCGACATCATCAAAAGAAGCTCTAGGTGGTGCATACTCGATAGCAATGGCGTATTCCCCAGCCTAGAAAATGATGTCGTTTGGGGTCGTGTTCCTCCCGTGCATCGCCCACACATCCCAGACCCAAAACGATGTTATCGTCCAGGTCGAAGAATACGATGTTGTTGTCAAATATGCACCACCTGGAGTTTCTTTTGATGATGTCGAGGATGACGACACTGTTGATCAGCCTACTCTCCTAGGGTGGGGAATCGGGAGATTTTTCGGGTTGATTGAAGGTTCCTGCTAAATACTTGTGTGAATAAAGCTGGTTTAACTTTATTTTTAACTTTACACTTTTAAATTCAATAAACAAATCCATTTTATGGCATAGACTTCTAGGTGAGTGTAATTTAGATTTTAATCTGCTAGTTATTAGCGAACAATCATATGCATGCTTGATACACACTTACATGCAGGAGTCTCGTGTGTCATTGTCTACCTTTTTTTAAAAAAAAAAATCATTGATCATCACCTCATATTTCAAGAAAAAGAAGAAGAGAGAACCAAGGAAGATGCCGTTTCCTTTTATTTATGAATAGACATCGCCGGCTCCAGCGAAGTTGATCCCAGGCAGAGGGGGGCAAACGGCGCTACAACTCCCACTTCCTCTCCGAGCCTCATCATCCTTGAAAACATGGTTGGTTCGACATCAAAACAGCAAGACAGGAATCAACACAAACACAGTCACAGTCATACCCATACACACACGCTCATCCTACTTCTTTCACGGTTGCCTGATAGAATACCAGTAGCCAAGGTGGATAACCAAACAAAGAGAGCATTTTAAGATTTTTATCAGGCCTGCATTTCATCAAGCACTTCGTGGGCACACAATTGGGAGAGACTGCCACAGTATCACCACAGGCAGATGGGCACCCCTCAAACCCTTCAAACCCGTCAGCAGTCGCCAAGCTAATGACACAAGTCACAACCCCAAAATGGCGCCTCAACCAAATGCTCAGCCTACTTTGCATGACCCAAAATAAAGACTGCTTCAGCATTTTTATTTTTTTTTGGGGGTGGGTGAGATTATGAAGATTTGACGATGGTGAAGATGGCAGAGATGAAACCACAGAAGGAAGTTACCAGAGGTCGCAGGTTCGAATCCAGCACTTGGGCCTTCTCAGCCCCATTCATTGTTGTTGCTACGGCCAACAGTAGTCGCTCCCCACCTCCTCAAAAAGAGAGAGAGTGAGGAATATAGAGTTGGGGAGGCTCAGACTCTCAGTTCAGCCACGCATTTCATCGAACAGTTGGTGGGCACCAAGGAGGGTAACCATGGCGGCAGAGCATGCAAATGGGTAAGTGAGAACAAATCAAAAATTGCATGAGAAAACTTGGCGGCATTTTCATGGACATGAACTCAACGAACAAAACCGAGAAGCAACAACAGAGAAAAACCCACCTCAGGAAGACCTATGAGCTGCTGCCATGCCAACGGAAAAACCAAACCCCCAATGCCTCAACCAATCTGATCGACTAACTTTGCAGACGTAGAACCCATCATCGCCTCATAATTGATGGAAATCATGGAAAATGAATGGAATCGGAAGAAGGAGCAACAAGAGAGAACCCAGAACGGTGCCGTTTTCGTTTCTGGTTAGAATTCACTGGCACCGGCGACCACATATCACCGGCGGAGAGGGGGCAAACGGCACGGGAACACCCACATCCTCTCCGAGCCTCATCCTAGATTTGCATGCTGTGGGTTCGATGCTCGGTAAGCAAGAAATCAAGAAAGACACACACACAGTCACAGTCAGAGTCAGAGTCACACACACAGGGGACGATCAACAGATCCCCTGCCGTTGCTTCTCTTGCTCGCTTTGTGCATGAGGGCCACCCAAAAAAACAAAAAAAAAAAGGGATATAAGATGAGAATCATTAAAATGTAATGGGATCATAAAGATAACAACGGCAATTGAAATAACTATAACAATATCAACAATTAAAATGAAGATGCCTATAGCAATCGAGCAAAGTAACAAAAAAAATAAGGACAAAAAACAGACATTTAATGAATGAGCGGAAAATAATATTCAATAAATGACGCGACATAAACATCATCATAATAATAATAAAAAATCAAACTATAAACTTCCGCATTAACTAATTCATTTTGCTAAATCTTATTGTGTGACATAAATCTGCACAACATATATATTTACTTCATTATAATATTCACATGGCGTATATAGGAATTAGATATATCTACAGTATTGATATAATTTGCGCCTTTTTCACATCTTTCTTTTTTGAATTGAATTTTCATGTCATTTAATAAGATGACAATTAGCATATTTATTATTCAAAAAAATTCTACTAATACTTGATATTAGATACAAGCCACTTTTCAATTTTATCATATTGAAAATAAATAATAGTATTAAACTTTTTAGTTATGTGTGTTATTGTGTGTGTATGTGTGTGTATATATATGTATGACACAGAATTGCAAAAATCATTTTTATCATATCCTAAATGACACACCAAAGTTCACTAATTTTCACAATCCATGACAAAAGTTTGATAGATTTGTGTATTTTAGATGAAAGTAATGATTTTCAATTTTTTTTTCCCCATTATGTGTTAATAGCTACCAAATAATTGTTCTAATAAAATTTGACTCGTCTTTTTAACGCGTAAGTCTGGCTCCGAATTTCATTATAAATACAAGTTGTTTTTATCTACTTTATCGTTCTCCCCTTTTTATGTACAATTTATCCACCTATAGCTTTACATAAGATGGAATGAATTTACTTTGACTTATGTTGTTATCGCATGATCATAATTGTCTTATTTCTTTATTTGTAAGTCATCATTTTTCGTGAATCAACAATGTTATTGTAGGGGAGGGGAATAGTTTATCCTTAGTTCATATATGACGTTTGAAGTTATTTTTTATTACATTTACTTATTTGCCTTTTTCGGAACTCATAAAATTATAATATAAGGATGCCATAATCTATAGAAAATTTAAGTTTCATTATGTAATCTCTTGCTTTCAACCACTAAGCTCATGTAGAGGCTTGCTTGTTGATGGATTTAATTTAAGGTGTGTTTGATAAGGTTGAAAATTATTTTCCTAGAAAATCATTTTTCATGTAAAATAATTTTTTATGTACAGTGATTTTCAGCTCATATTTTTAGTTGTTTGGTAAAAGAAAAAATGAAGTTTCTGGAAAATGAATTTGTTTAGCAAAAAATGAACAAAAAAGCTAAAAAGAAGCACATTAGTGAAAAAACAAAAAGAAGTAAAATGGAAATTTATATTTAGTTTAAAAATGGGAATTTATATTTAGTTCTTTAGAAAATTATATTACAATAGTGGTGTAATACATATCAAAGTTATGATAATATGTATATTTTTTAATTTTTTTGAACAATTTGATGCTAGTAACGCTTTATCGATTTCTCACTTTGGAGTAGAAATCCAAACAAATAAGATGAAAGACCCAGTGAGTTTCTCTATCTTCTTAATCCTGATGATAAATTGGCGAGTTTTTTCAATTTCGATGAAATTATGATTCTTAGATTCACCGGCATCGGTATCGATATCGAGATGATACAGTTTCGCTAATCTTTAATATGCTGCCTTAAGCTTTACTACCTTAATCTTCGAACTATATGTTAAGGAAATAGACAAGAAATAGAGAAATAATGTGAAACCGTGTGAGCGTCAAAGAAATATAAAATCAATTCACGCTCCATTCAAAGTGAAAATATTTCCATTCATTATAGAGAAAATGATTTTTCACTGAAAATAAATTTATCCTCCTTATTTTACCAAATACTGTAAAATGAGAAAATTATTTTTTAGAAAAATGATTTTCATGTAAAATGATTTTCCTTTCCTATAAAACCATTTTTTCATGTAAAATGATTTTTCATGTACAATGATTTTCAGCTCATATTTTTAGTTGTTTGATAAAAAAAATAAAAATAAATTGAAGTTTCTGAAAAATTAGTTTGTTTAGCAAAAAATGAACAAAAAAGCTAAAAATAGGCACATTAGTGTAAAAATAAAAACAAGTAAGATATTTAGAAAAATGAAAATTTATAGTTTTTATTTAGAAAATTATATTACAATAACAGTATTATACAGATCAAAGTTGTGACAATATATATATATTTCAATTTTTTTGATCTTACCTACTGCTAACAATTTGATGCTAGTAATACTTTATTAATTTCTCACTTTTGAGTAGAAATCCAAACAGATAAGAGGAAAGACCTAATGAGTTTCTCTGTCTTCTTAACCCTGACGATAAATTGCAGAGGGTTTTCGATTTCAATGAAATCATGGTTCTTAGATTCACCGACATCGGTATCAGTATCAACATCGGGATGATACAGTTTCGTTAATCTTTAATATGTTGCCTTAAGTTTCAAACTATATGTCACTGCCTTAATCTTCGAGCCATATGTTAAGGAAATAGACAATGAAAAGAGAAAGAATGTGAAACCGTGTGAGCGTCAAATAAATATAAAACCAATTTATGCTCCATTCAAAGTGAAATTTTTTTCATTCATTCTAGCGAAGGTGATTTTTACCTGAAAACAAATTTACCCTCCTTGTTTTATCAAATACCGTAAAATAAGAAAATTATTCTTCAGGAAAATGATTTTCACCCTACCAAACACACCCTTTAATTTTGACTTGAATGCTAAATGTATGCGCACCTTTTGTTAACTGTACCCCATTTCTTATTTATTTATATAAAATAAGTTTGTACACTAGGATTGAGAATGAAATGAATAAAAACATAAAATGTAATGTAAATATTACTACTGAAAAATGAATAAGATTGTAATTACTTAAAGTACTATTATGGCCTTTTAACTAATAGATTGCATTGCAAATCATTGTTTACTTGGTACAACATATACCAAATTAGGAAACACTAATGAGATTGCACCACCCAATGACCTTGATAAACTCCAGTGTAGTTGATCCAAAATACCTACGTCGATTAATGAAACTGCCGTTGTTATCCACTAACGGTGCCGCAATGGAGAAATCTTCCTACCCCGAATGGACAATGGGGTGCTGACAAGAAATAAACAATATCCCACGCAAATGGATGATTTTTCCTCCCATTTTCGTAAAGTATTCTGTCTACATAAGTAAACCATCAATGAGATTTTTCAATATACTGCAATTTGTAAACCATCAACGTATAATAGTAGCAGTGGTAGACAATGGGTTGGGTATCAATTGAATCAAGCGGATAGACCCTTTTAGAATATGGTCAATAAATGACCGGGTCAATAATTGACCGGGCCAATAATTGACTAGGACAATAGTGGGCCGACCCAGTAAGGCATGATAACAGGTCGGGTCAACTCATTTAGTGACCCATTATTTTTTTCAGTTTACTTGACACACTAATTGATATATTCTAATTAGTTAAACTTATTACCAACACTTTATACATAACATAATTATCATACACAGTTTTTTGTGTAAGTTTGTTCAATTTTAAAACGGACCAACGGCGGGCTAACCCGACCGACCTGTTTATTTACACAAAATGCCCGACCTGACCCGAATGGTTAACGCCCGACCTTGGCCACCCCTAAATAGTAGTGATGGCCTGCTAGCGTTAGCTCCTTCCTTGTATTTCCCCCTTCTAGCATCCACCCCCTTGGCTCTCTCTCTTTCTCACTCTTTCTCTCTCTACCATCTCTTCCCTCTCCATCTCGATAATCGGCGAATCCCCTCATATGCACTGGATGGTTAAGATTAGAGTTGCAAAAGCTTGACCCGAAGCGATAACAATACCCGAACTCGACCTGAAGTTACTGAGAGAAATACGAACTGAATCGATTTTGATCCGAAGTCGACACGATTTGACAGTTTAGCTCAAAACATGTTATTTTTCATCTAAAATATTGCCAAGGTTGACACATATTGTCCCGTTTATCAAATGGATCAAACCAAACCGACCAGTTTTTCAATGCTAGTTAGGATAGACGACTGACCTCATAAATCATTCAAAGTTTTTCCAGCGTGCTTTATCATCATTGGCATGGTACATAGGAAAACTTCCCATAATGTTACTCATACCAATACTTCTCAAAAACAATCACGATTAACTATATAGTTTTTGCAAATGGGCCTAAAAAAAGAAGGTCTATCTTTTGATACTATAAGTAAACATTTCAATTCATTCAATCCAGATATTGTAGCCATAGCCATAGTGTTACAATTACCCCCCACTTGAAGATTACGACGTCCTCATCGTGCCTCATTAACCGATCGACTTACAAGTCCTCTTGATCAACGATCCACTCCGAGTATTATTTGTCCTGCTAAATGACCATCCAGGGTTGTCTTGTTAACTGACACAATTCACAATCATGGATTGGCTCAAATGCCATGTGTAATGGCCCACCCCTTGTAGGCAATTAACAATTACCAGTGAAGACTTTAAGGATCGACAATTAAACCCACAAATTACCACAAGCATTTCCAGTTTGCTTGGTCATCGATGATACACTATCTTAAAAAACTCTAGGAGGTCACTCATCCCAAGACCTTCTCCCAATAAGTACGACTAATTGTAGAGTTTTTAAGAGCGAATTTTTGAAAAGTACAGTGCACATTTGGTAATATAATTTATCCTTTAAATGCTTTTAATTCATACATCTAGTTATACCTGGAGAGTATCTTAAAACCTTTGGGAAGGGGAGAAAAGCTTTGAACCTAGTACTACCATTTTCATTACTATACGGAGGTACATGACCACCTTAGGCAAATGTTGGTTAGCCCATTGACTCCATCATACTACGTGCATGCCCTTACCGACAACGCAAGAATACGTCCCTTTCTTATTTAACATCCAACATTCGGTTGTTCCATGATGTAGATGGCAGCACTACCTTTCGCCACCATAAAAGCCGCCATCATGCATTATTTAGAACCTGAAAGTCCCCGTTGCTGGGGATTAGAACCCCAAACCTAAAATAAAAACAAAATCTGAGGATTCAAAGTTATTGTAATGAATTTGTGGATTTTTTTTTTGTTGGACGAAGATTAGCGGTATCTATTATTGTGTATTTTTAGCTCGATTCGACATCTGTGCCTAGGGAATGGTGACCTGCTAAGGTCGGGGCTAGGGAGAACCCCTCCATCCCCATCAATGAGGACAGGGACGGGAACGGGGGCGGAGATGTCATCCTCTAGTCCGACCTGCATCGCTGTCATTTATTACATGCATAAGCATAAAATATGAATATAACAAATCCTCCGATTTAATGCGCTGATTTTGCAGGAATAAATTATTGAAATAATAATCAACTAAATTGTAACGCACAAATAATTTCAGCCTCATAACCGATAGGCTTATGGTATTGTTTAGGTCCTTGATGATAACAAATCCTCTAACAAAAAGCAATTATGGCTCATTCTTTACAACCTAAAAGTCACCCTTGATGGGGATTAGTATCTCATAACTTTTGATTTTTTTTTAATTATGAAGATTCAAAGTTACGATAATAACAACCCCTCCCAGAGAATTATTTTGGTGAACTGTTTGTGGAAAAGACAATTTTACGTCCGCAGATTAGGAGTATGTCCTATTTTGTATTTTTGAGTTTGATTTAATATTTGTTCTTGCATAATGGAGACTCGCTAAGGTCGCAAATTAGGGAGAAGCCCCTCAATGAGGATAGGGACAGGGACAGGGACGGGGTGAAGATGCCATCCCCTGGTCCGACCTGCCTCGTTGCCATTAATTAATGTGCAAGCACCATATATCATGAATCTAGCAAATCCTCTAATTTAATGAATTGATATTGTTGAAATAAGTTATTAAAATAATAATTTATACCGTACGGATAATTTATGCATGCACACTTATCTAAAAAAAATTCACGATATGAGTTACAATTGATTGACACAACTTTGTATTTTGCTTATATAATTACTCTGACAAAGAAGGAACGAAGACGTGGATTAAGAGTGATACGCATCATACATTCATACTTTATGTAATCTTCTTATTTATTAATTTATAAAGTAATACAATTTCTCGTTTCATTTCCGCACGAAGACAATTCTTTTTTTTTTCTATGATTCATGGTATCATCATATCATAAGTTATAATCGACATAATTATCAATCAATGCATAACGATGAGATAATATGTTGCGCTTTCTATCATGATTGGTTTGATCTTCAAAGTAGATTTTGTTACCATTTGAATCACGCAGGAGTTGACTTGAGTCAGCATGACTCAGGTATTATTCGATCAAGCGAAGTTGTAGGAAAGCGCCTTGAGAATTTTGAACTGAAGTGCGAATGTACACGGCAAGTGAAGTCTTCTCTCATCAACCCATGCCTCTCAAACTCTCCTCCTCCATTTCTACTCCTTCAATCTTCCTCCACAGAACCCTCAATTTCTCCCCCAATTCACATTCTCGTTCTGCCTCGCACTCTCTCTCTCCTCGTTCACGATCTTCGACGATGCGTCTCGCTCATCCTCCCGCTGTTCGGCCTGTCACCGTACCCTTCTCCGATATCCAAGTATTCTTTTTGTTTTTTCTTCTTAATCATTTGTTGTTTTTGTCTGTTTGTTTGTTTGATTTGTTGTTTTGGTATTCGTTTGTTTGTTGATTTGTTTGTGTAATTTTGTGTGTCAATTGAACGAAGGATAAGAGTGCGGATTTATCGGCCAAGATTGAAGAGGGTTTTGGACCTAATGGTCTGGGAATTATTGCAGTTTCTAAAGTAAGTATGTTTTGCTGAAGGTTGAAGTTGCTTAGTGAGTTTATTTTGTGGGTTTGATTGCTCTTTTCGGGGTTTAGCAGAACAGGGGAAATTGAATTTGCATATGAATAATGAATTATCGATTTTTGTAATATCAATTATGGACTGACTCTTTCCATTTTGATTTGTGAGCCTTTTGCTGTCTTGTAGTTAACTTTCGAACGTCAGTTTTAATTTTTTATTTTCGAGTTTGAAATGACGGACCCTTTTTGGATTATTACGGGGAATAGGATGGTGGAGCTGGTATGCTTGATGTTGACAGTTAATGGCTTTCGGTTTGAAGATTATATTAAGTTGGGTGATTGCTGATTAAGCCACAGTTGTGCTATGTTGCTTGAACTCGTTATTTCCATGCTTACGTGCTTATGTTTGACCCATGGCCACTTGGATGAGACATGAGACTTTACTGTTGCAAAGTTTTGCATCAGAACATTCAAGAGTCTTCCGAATTAGCTGAATCAACCTCTTAAAATTCTGGCATACATGTTGGACCATAATAATTTTCTTGACAAGGGACTCACAAAGTGTTCATGCAATCTGAGCTTGTGGGTTGAGGCCTTATCTTTATATAGTCCGGATTTTCCTCCTGTGTGAAAGCCTACCGTTCTTGACAAGTGACATGGCTCTTAGCGACATTTCCTTTTCACGGGTCGTTATGTCTGATCAAATAGATTCCAGTGGTCGTAGGATGTCAGTGCATGGTATTGGTTTGAGTTGCTCTCTTATATTGAATACCTAGTTGAACACAACAATCTCTTCTTAAAGCTTGAGATGTAAAATGACTGGTCAATGGTTGTTCTTTGATATAACGAAGTAGTAATTGGTAAACTAAGCTCTCCATGTCACTGGTTCCTGGTTAATTGTGGCGGTTTTAGACAAAGTACCATTTACATGTACATCTCTCTATCTTATTATCGCACAGGTTCCTGGTTATCCATTGTTGCGTAAGAGCCTATTACATCTTTCACCCAGGTAAGTCTCTACAGTGGCTTTGACCATTTTTATCTTGAGGCACAAAACATATAAACAGTTGCTGACAAGATAATGAGGCTTGAGATGCTCTTCCTTTTGGCTGATCATTTATTTCTCTCAGATTAGCCAAACTTCCTGAGGAAGAGAAGAAAAAGCTTGAAGATCCTCACAGTAGGTGAGAGCCTCCCACTTTTAGCTGAGATTTCTGTTATGTGTAGGTTGTTGCATAATAAGCCAAATCCAAAGCTGTAATTACATATTTACGTGTATTGTTCAGTCCTGTTTTTTGTCTGACCTTTTTCCTGCTTATAGTTTTGTCTGGTTATTCACGATCCACAAACTTGTCGAAGGCAATCTGAGGAAGGTATGATACTTATTTGGTCTTCCTCTTAGGATGAGGGTTTGATGAGTAATATCAAGTATTTCTACTGGAGCCATAGAGCATGATATGTACAGCTGATAGTTATCAGTCCCATATCATTAGATACAGCACGTAAGAATGGATCAAAATTTCTGCTTTCTAACTTATTGGAAAGGCCAATTTTGGTCGGTTATCTGCTTGGGTTGCAGTTGACTAAGGAAAAGTGCCTCTCTAAACTATGCATTACTTCCTTTCCATGGAGTAGTAGGCAGTGAATGCTTTTTACATATAGGGTGTAATGGGACCAGGTTCTCCTCAATTTCACAATTTAGGGGTATGACATATGATTTCTACATTAGACACCCCACTCCCTGCGTAGATGGGATTCTCAGGGTAGTAGGGGATGGATTTGGATTTTATTGAACAAGACGTTTGCTCGAACCCCCCCCCCTGCGCGGGGATGAATTATTTATATATCTATCTAGTGCCCAGTAGTGTCCAAACTGATATCGCCCGTTTTTTTGTTTGGTGTCTGTTTCTAATTTGCTTTACTCACAACTGCTACCAGCCTGCTGCCACCACCACCTAGGGTCTCCAAGGTAAGTGAGATTGCACTAGGTGTACGAAATGAAGAAATTTTGAGCAGAAAGTATAGACAAATGGTAACTGGCCTAAGTGTCAAAGTCCAAGCAACCAAGCCTAGCTCTGTAGGTTATCTTCTAGATGTGCTTGGTGCAGGTCTGAGAGACAAGTGCGATAGTTTATAGATTATATTTGACAAAGAAAATATGTTCTTTCTTCCCCTCCTGTCACAGGGTAGCTCTATGAAAGTGTAGTAGCTATTTGATTGGTTAGTCAAACCAAACCCTTCCTGTCCAAATTCTTCGAAATTTCAAGTTACAGCCAACACTCATGGTATTTACTACTCCTTCACCCCAAATTACTTTTTATTATCACAAAAACTGGTCCCTTAGTTCCCTTAGTTCTAAGAGGGACAAGTGACTTGGGATGAGGGAGTATAAGTCAAATGCTTCTTGATGATTGAGAGGTACTCAATGATTTCTCTCAAGTTTTTGCATCCAAACCATATGAGTATGTTGGAGAAAGAGGCAATTTCGATATGCTGCTTGGCTGAATGGAAATATGAACAGATGTTCCTTGGCTTTATCATATTGTTGAAAAATCTACGAGATTCGTCATTGGGGACGCATATGTATGGGTGAAGATGTAGTTGTCTGAACTTTGAATTTTCAAAATTTATGGTACAGAACCTTAGTGGTAATTATTCGAAGATGGTGAAACCAAGCCTAAATATAGACTTTAACTGTCTTTCTCTCTAAAGAACATATAGCTATTGTTATAATTTTTTTTCAACAAAAATTTTCAGGTACAACTTTGGATGGAGTCATGGCAAAGAGAAGCTTGAATCTGGGAAGCCTGGTTAGTTCCCTTGCCCTAGATCTTATAAAATGAAAACATTTTAAATCCTGACTCTGCTAGGAGTAGCACTTTGGGCAGCTCTTACTGGGCAACTCTA
>NCQT01101439.1:0-11279 GCA_002740465.1 Stenocereus thurberi
TTACCTAGCTTGATTTGATTCTTTAATTCAAAGGGCATGGAGGGATCTCCATCAAGTGTTATAGTAAGGAAATACATCACAACTTCAATGCCACTATTTGAAACAATATAACCTAAAATGACTCCCTCCTATACCGTAAAATGATAATTATTCCAATTCAATACCAAATTCATGTCCTCATATCTTTGCAAAACTTTAGACAAATTATTTACTGCCATACATAGAAAAATCATCCATAAAGACTTCCACTATGTCCTCAATAAATCGAGAGAAGATAGCCATCATGCATCATTGAAATATGGCGGGAACATTATGCAGCCCAAATGACATTCTCCTATAAGCAAATGTATCATATGGATAAGTAAAGGTGGTCTTTTCTTAGCCACTAGGGTGGATAGGGATTTGGGAAAACCCCGAATAGCCATCTTAGTAGCAAAAATAGGAATTTTTTGCCATCCTCTTGAGCATTTGGTCAATGAAGGGTACGGGAAGATGGTCCTTACGGATGGCCTTATTCAACTTCCTATAGGCTGTGCCCATATGCTAACCCGTAACTATCCTAGGAGGAATTAATTCATTGTTCTCATTCTTTACAACCACCATTCCCCCTTCTGAGACACAACATAGATTGGGCTCACCCACTTATTATTAGAGATAGGATAGATAATGCCAGCCTTAAGCAACTAAAAATTTCTTTCTTGAATACGTCTTGCATATTAGGGTTTAACGTTCTTTGGTGTTCAATTAAGGGTTTTATGGCCATCTTTCATCAAAATATGATGCATACCCACAGAAGGATGAATTCCTTTAGATCATCAAGAGTATACTATGGCCTTCCGATGCTTCCTAAGTATTCATAGTAAAGAGTTAACTTGAGATGCATTTAAACTCGCATTTACTATCACAGGATATGTAGAATTAGGGTTAAGAAACTCATACTCAGAGAAGAAGGAAGAGTTTTTAGCTTTATCTCGGGGGCACGTTTCTTATCAAATAAGGGCGCATTGTCATTCACTAGCGCTTCCACCCTGGCAAAGGTTGGGGAAACTTGGGGAGAAGCTATCAAGAATTGAGCACACATTGCTACTTTCAAATTTTCATCTTGAGTAGTAGATCATTTAATAAACAATGCTCAAGAGGATCATAAGAAACATTATTAGAAATGGTCCTTTGTACTAAACTACGCACTACATCAATCTGATGACGCTCACTAGAGATAGAAGGAAATTTAGAACCTTTAATCAAGTTAAATTTCACATGTTCATCTTCCACCTTAGAAGATAGTTGTAAAGCTTGTCGTGGAGCTATAAATTTAACCACTACTTCGACTTATAAATAATATTTATAGCATAGGAAAGTACGGATCGATCCACGAGGAAAGATTATGTCAAAAAGCTAGTTTAATTCTAGATGATTTTACTATTCTTTGGAATTCAAAAATAAATCAAAATTAATAAAAAATCTGAAAAAATATTTAATAATACTCCTAAATACTCTAAATTTAATTCTGGAAATAAAACAGTAAATAGCTATCCTAAATAATCTAGAAAACTAAAAACAGAATAATAACACAATAATCAACTGAAAAGTGAAATAGAAAATAACAAAAAGAAAATTAATATTAAAAAAAATCACAAACAGTAACCTAAACTAATATTCTTAAATTTTATAAGTTATAAACTCTAGAATTATAAGTAATTAATTTCAGAAAAATTAAAACAGCAAATTAACTCCAGAAAAATGAAACAGAAAATTAAATTTGAAATTAGAAATAAAATAAAATGCACTAATATAAATACAAAATTAATTAACAAAATTACCTAAATTTAAGGATATAATTTTCTGGACTCAATAACACCTAAAAAGCATGAAATAAAATTAAAAAACATAATTTTTAGATTTATTGAACTAAAAACCTGCGCATATCCAATTCACGAAATAATTCTGAAAAATTATCAAATAATTTCAAAAAATTCTGAAATTAAATAGAGGCAGATTAGGACCCTACATAAACCCTAGGATGGATTAAAACTTGTAAAAAATGAAAGGAACTATTTTTAGTCTAATTTCTAACAAACCAGTAATTAAACAGCAAAACAGAATATAAATCAAATCTGAAAATTATAATCACTCTAAAAATAAAAACCTAACTAATCTAAAATTATCAAGACACTCGTAAAAGACTATTCTTTTGGAGGGGCAAATGGTATTTACATTAAAGCTAATAATTGAAAAAATTGATAAACTAAACAAATTAACTAAAAGCAACAAATAATTATTAAAGATATCAAATTTATGAAAAATGCTTAGCATAATCTATATCCACTATGCAAATTAATATTTATCATTAACACACAAGTCGATTTCTTCCATAAGTTAAACTGTAGAAGACTCCCACCAGCAGATCTTTTCCGTTTTTCCTTATATTATAGTTTAATTAGGTCAAACCCTAGTATAAATCCTACTAATTTGATAAACCTTACACCAGTGCAAGAATTTAATCAAACTAGAGCATTACGAACTAGAAAAACATCATCTAATACTTTGTGACTAATTTACCAGCAAATCTATTTAACAAAGATCCACATCGATTACCTAATTAAAAGACATGGGTTTGAGTCATCCATGATTAATTAGGGTGATACTAATACTTAAAAGATGATAACTTTTACGTATTAAAACCTCTTAAACTATCATATGAATTCGTATTAAACTAACTAGCATGCATTCTAATTAATATAACATGAATATCATGAACGGTAAATACTAATTGCTATAGATCATGAGTATAAATCAACTAGACAATAAAGCATGAAACTTGTTTCAAAATAATTAATTTAGTATGGTTTCAAATAGATTATACTAAGCACAAAAAAATTACTCACTCATATTAAAAATAAAATCACAATTAACCAGAGGGTTCATGACTAATAATGAACTAAGCAAAAAAAATAAAACAAAATAGAACAAAATAAACACAAAACAAAAAAAAGAAGGATTGAGCCATGGGGGTGTTGATCCCGTGAGCTGTGATGTGTTGATTGAAGAAGAAGGAGGCTGAAGAGGTGAAGAAGATGCGTGGGCTTTGAAGAAAGGAGGAGATGGATGATGAGATGATTATGAGGTGAGGCGTGGCTGGTTTATTGCATGAGGATGAGTTGGTGGTGGGAGCAAGCAACCGTGGCAAGAGGAGATATATGGCGGCATGAGATGGGGGTTATGATTTATAGTGAGGGTGATTAGGGTTAGTGGATAGTGTTTCTTTCTTCCTTTCTTCCTTAGACTTGTTCTCCCTCAAGACTTCTACCTCTTCTCCAACTCTTGAAAACCTAGTCCAATTAAATAATTATGGAAATAATATTTTTCATAAATTATTAATTTTGGAGCGTCTTTATAGTTAAGCATGTAAAATCCAAGCTTCGGCGTCCTCTCTTCTCCTCTTTATTTGATTAATGCTAAACCTGAAAATATATAAAATAAGGTAAATTAGACAAAATAATATTTATAATATAATCAACATAATTATTAAAACAATGCATGATTTTTGGCTTAACAAATTTCCCCACACTTAGACTTTGGACGTCCTCGTGCGAAGAAATCTTAGACTCGACCTAAAAACTTACCATCTTTCTTTTTTATAAAGTCATGCATAACTATGATATTCATACTAGGTCTTGGCTTGCTTTAAAAATAGTTTCATTGAAAATTAATTAGTTCTTCCTCCAATAAGTGAATTACGACTAGACATCCAACTACCATCAAAGAGTTTCTTCATCAACCTCACAACATTTTCTTAATGAAATAACATGATCAATAACTATCCATCTCTTTTAGATATGCATACAACGATCAAGAGGTCTTTAAAAAAAATGATGATAGAAAAATTCGGGTACGGTATGGCTATAGAGACAATTGAACTAGATATAATAACTCATTAAATTGATTCTAAACTTGCCTTGTATTTATTTTCTTCTTCTTCTTCTTTTTTTTTTTCTAACTCCACTTTCGCACATATTCGAGGCCCATATAGGGCCTTAGAAATTAAACACTTCCTGTCTCACACTCACCCGAATAGAGGTGCTAGAGCAAATATTTTATTTTCATCTTTATTATTATTATTATTATTATTATTTTTTAATGTTTGTTTTGGCGAGTCATTGATTGGCCTAAAAAGGGGCATGACTCTCCCAATCATGGGCTACTCCATACATAAGGCTCACTTGAGACCTAAACTTAAGGGGACAAAGATGCCGAGCCACCTATTCCTACCCATGTTGATAATGTAACCTTTTTTCCTTTCCTTTTTCACCTTTTTTTTGGATTTAAAAAACAGATAAGACAAGTCACAATTTTAATGAGTTATTCAACTAATTCAATAGTCTAGGAGATGGGTCAGGTCATTTTATTACCTCTAAACGGCTAGATAACATGACTAAATAAGATGAATAATTATGACAGTTCCTCATTAAAGAGATATATGAGGATCAACTCAAACTTCTCTGAAAGATAGCTAACATGCTTAGAAGTCTTTACTCATAAAAGAATAAACTACAAAATAGCTAAGAAAACAAAAAAAAATTTTAAACAAGCAAGTCTAGCATAAACTCATATCATGCATTATTTATTAGAAAAAAATTTTTTTACTCATTTTTTTTTTAAGAATAAAAACTATGGGAATTAAATGCAGGATGCACCCCACCACACTTAATTCATGCATTGTCCATAATGCATGCAAACAGATATAAATAATGAAAATAAAGGCAAAATTAAATGGGTACTTCCCGAACAACATTGGATTGCCTCCCAACCAGCGCCTTTGTTTATAGTCGTTGGCTCGACTTCATGGAGGTCCTGGATCCTCTAGTTGGATCTCTTCCACTAAATCATCATTAATCTAGTAGGGAACTTTGTGAAACTCAGCATGATCAAGGCTCTTAGTAAGCACAATCAAAAATTCATCTTCATTAGACAAGTTATAAATATCTTGGGATAACTCATCAATAATATCAAGTGCATACATGTAATTCACATCAGCAGGGAATCTCATGGCATCAAAAATATTAAATTTAATCACTTCACCATCAAATTTCATGGTTAATGTTCCTTCATGTACATCAATTTTAGTCCTACTTGTTTTCAAAAATGGCCTGCCAAGCAAGATGGGAATATCATGACATGTATCACCCATGTTCATTATATAATAATCAGCAGGAAACACCAGTTCATTCACTTGGACTGAGACATCCTCTAACACTCCATCTGGGTGAATACTGCTCCTATCAGCTAACTGAAGCACTACACTAGTTTTCTTTTACTCTCCTAAGTTCAGTTTGTCATAAACAGACCTAGGCATAACATTAATTGAAGCACCCAAGTCCATCATAGCCTTATCAAAGTAAAGATTTTCTATTTTACACGGAACAGAAAACACACCTGGGTCTTTGCACCTAGGGGGAAGTTTCCTTTGAAAAACTACATACACATTTTTCCCTACACTTACCTTTTCATTCCCTACTAACTTTCTTTTAGTAGTACATAATTCTTTCAAGAACTGAGCATAACGAGGCACTTGTTTAATGGCATCAATAAGAGGTATGTTGATCTCTACA
This sequence comes from Stenocereus thurberi, assembly GCA_002740465.1. NCBI lineage: Eukaryota > Viridiplantae > Streptophyta > Magnoliopsida > Caryophyllales > Cactaceae > Stenocereus > Stenocereus thurberi. Next base: position 5,610 of record NCQT01101439.1, read on the forward strand.
TTCTTTAATGCGCCTAAGATTTCTTGGTTAGACTCAGTCACTTCAGAAGTAGGGCTTTGAAATCTACTAGGAAAGGGTGGAATTAGCTTATAAGCTTGTCTTTTCTTCTCTCCTATTTCCATAGTAGTTTGATGAGTATCTATATCTCTATATCTAACTCTGGTTCAGCTCCTTTGACCTCTAACTCAGGCTCAACCTCTCTACTCTTCCTAGGCTCTTGTAACTCTTTCCCAATTCTAAGTGTTATGGCGCTAACATTCTCCTTAGGGCTAGGGTAAGGCTGAGATGGTAACCTATTTTGTATTTGAACCTGCAAGTTACTAACTATGATATCAGTTGCAGTCTGTCTCTCTTGAACCTGCTTAAGAGTTGTCTCCAAAATTAGGAACCTATCATCCATCTTCTTAAGTACTTGTTCTAGTAGGAAGTTGGTCCTATCTTGATTAGAAGGTTGATGAGACGTTTGATTAATACCAGGTAAATTGGTTTGAGGGCCATACCTAAGGTTAGGGTGGTCTCTCCATCCTTCATTATAGGTGCTAGAATAAGGATCATACCTCCTTTGACCCTGGTTAGAATAGACAGCATTAACATTACCCTCTTGAAGTGTAGGACATCCATCAGTAGAATGCCCCTCTAGACAACAAATGCCACATATGACTGCTTTTTGCACTCCCCCAGTAACAATCTTATTCAACATAGTAGTAATGTAANNNAACTGACTCTCCACAGATGAATTAGAACCAATCTCATTAACCCTTTTAATTTGTAACTTCCTAGCACCAAACTGCTGAGTATTTTGGGCCATTCAATTAAATAAATTTCTAGCACCTGCTGGAGTTTTATGAACTAGAGCNCCCCACTAGCAGCATCAACTATATTACGATCCATAGGAAGCAAACCCTCATAAAAATATTGAATTAACAACTGTTTAGTTATTTGATGTTGGGGACAACTAGCACACAATTTATTAAATCTTTCCCAGTACTCACAAAAAGTTTCCCTATTTATTTGTTTGATACCACATGTGTCCTTCCAAATAGCTCCAATTTGGGATGTTGGAAAAAATTTCTTTAAAAATAATTTATGCAATGTAGTCTATGTAGAGAAAGATCTAGCAGGCATGTAATACAACCAATCTTTAACATTACCAAACAAAGAAAAAGGAAAGGCTCTCAACCTAATTTGGCCTTCAGGAATTCCCTCAGGCACTATAGCAGAGTATGTGATAAGGAATTCACTAATATGACGGTATGGGTCCTTCCTAGCTAATTCATGAAACTTGGGTAACAGATTGATGAATCCAGAGTTCAATTTTAGAGGTTTATCTAATGCAGTATAAGTAATGGATATGGATTGGGTTTCTAGGTTAAAGGCAACAAGTTCTCGAAGAGTGGACNNNNTTACCTCTTTAACCTTAAGACTTACTGGGTTAGGATGACTTTCTTTGTTTTTATCTACCAATGTTTGCTCCTTGTCCTCTCCAATTTCTTTAACACTTCTTAATCTCATACATTACGGCTAATCTAAAAATTAAAAATACTAGAATTAAAACAAAACAATAAAAATAGTAAAATTAAATAGAAGTAACTAGCAATTTATTTTCTTTCCCCGGCAACGGCGCCAAAATTTGTAAAGCTTGTTGTGGAGCTACAAATTTAACCACTACTTCAACTTATAAATAATATTTATAGTACAGGAAAGTAGGGATCGATCCACGAGAAAAGATTATGTCAAAAAGCTAGTTTAATTCTAGATGACTTTACTACTCTTTGTAATTCAAAAATAAATCAAAATTAAAAAAAATTATGGAAAAATACTTAATAATACCCCTAAATATTCTAAATTTAATTCTAAAAATAAAATAGTAAATAGCTATCCTAAATAATCTAGAAAATTAAAAACAGAATAATAACACAATAAGCAACTAAAAAGTGAAACAGAAAATAACAAACAGAAAATTAATATTAAAAAAAAATCACAAACAGTAACCTAAACTAATAGTCTTAAATTTTATAAGTTATAAACTCTAGAATTATAAGTAAATAATTTCAGAAAAAATTAAAACAGTAAATTAACTCCAGAAAAATGAAACAGAAAATTAAATCTGAAATTAGAAATAAAATAAACTGCACTAATATAAATACGAAATTAATTAACAAAATTACCCAAATTTAAGGATATAATTTTCTGGACTCAATAACACCTAAAAAGCATGAAATAAAATTAAAAAACATAATTTTCAGATTTATTGAACTGAAAACCTGCACGTATCCAATTCACGAAATAATTCTCAAAAATTATCAAATAATTTCAACAAATTCTGAAATTAAATAGAGGCAGATTAGGATACTATATAAAGCCTAGGATGGATTAAAACTTTAAAAAAAATGAAAGGAACTATTTTTAGCCTAATTTTTAACAAATCGGTAATTAAACGGCAAAACAGAATATAAATCAAATCTGAAAATTATAATCACTCTAAAAATCAAAATCTAACTAATCTAAAATTACCAAGACACTCCTAAAAGACTATTCTTTTGGAGGGGTAAACGGTATTTATATCAAAGCTAATAATTGAAAAAATTAATAAACTAAACAAATTAACTAAAAGCATCAAATAATTATCAAAATCAAATTTATGAAAAATGCTTAGCATAATCTATATCCATGATGCAAATTAATATTTATCATTAACACACAAGTCGATTTCATCCATGAGTTAAACTGTAGAAAATACCCACCAGCGGATCTTTCCCGTTTTTCCTTATATTACAGTTTAATTAGGTCCAACGCTAATATAAACCCTACTAGTTTGGTAACCCTTACACCAGCGTAAGAATTTAATCAAACTAGAGCATGATGTACTAGAAAAACATCATCTAACACTTTGTAACCAATTAACCAGCAAATCGCTTCAACAAAGATCCATAACGATTACCTAATTAAAAGAGATGGGTTTGAGCCATCCATAATTAATTAGGGTGATTCTAATGCTTAAAAGACGATAACTTTTACGTATTAAAGCCTCTTAAACTATCATATGAATTCGTATTAAGCTAACTAGCATGCATTCTAATTAATATAACACGAATATCATGAACGATAAATACTAATCGCTATAGAATCATGAATATAAATCAACTAGACAATAAAGCATGAAACTTGTTTCAAAATAATTAATTTAGCATGGTTTCAAATAGATAATACTAAGTATAAAAAAATTACTCACTCATATTAAAAATAAAATCATAATTAACCAAAGGGTCCATGATTAATAATGAACTAAGGGAAAAAAAAACAAAATAAAACAAAATAAACACAAAATAAAAAAAAAAAAAGAAGAAGGATTGAGCTGTGGGGGTGTTGATGCTGTGAGCTGTGATGTGTTGATTGAAGAAGAAGGAGGCTAAAGAGGTGAAGAAGATGCGTGGGCTTTGAAGAAAGGAGGAGATGGATGATGAGGTGATTATGAGGCGATGCGTGGCTGGTTTATTGCGTGAGGATGGGGTGGTGGGAGCAAGCAACCTTGGCAAGAGGAGACATATGGTAGCATGAGATGGGGGTTATGATTTATAGTGAGGGTGATTAGGGTTAGTGAATAGGATTTCCTTCTTCTTTTCTTCCTTAGACTTCTTCTCCCTCAAGACTTCTACCTCTTCTCCAACTCTTAAAACCCTGGCCCAATTAAATAATTATGGAAGTAATATTTTTCATAAATTATTTATTTTGGACCGTCTTTATAGTCAAGCGTGTAAAACCCGAGCTTCGACGTCCTCTCTTCTCCTCTTTATTTTATTAATGCTAAACATGAAAAATATATAAAAAAAGGTAAATTAGACAAAATAATATTTATAATATAATCAAAATAATTTTTAAAACAATGCATGATTTTTGGCTTAACAATAGTTTACCGTTTTTGACATCTATATGGCTCCCTGCGGTGGCCAAGAATGGCCTCACAAGAATAATCGGGGTGCGCGTATCCTTTTCATTTTCAAGGATTACAAAATCTACAAGCGCATATAAATCTCCTACCTTATTGTGGACCACCTCTAAACCACCCATGGGGTACTTTACAGTACGGTCTGCCAATTGTAAAGAGATAGTGGTGCATCTCATTTTTCCTAAGTCTAGCTTTTGTAAAGAGAGAAGGGAATTAAACTTACATTGGACCCCAAGTCACACAAGGCATGATCTATTGACATATTCCCAATCGGATAAGGAATAGAAAAGCTATCGAATATATTCCCTATCAGACAAGGAATAGAAGAACTATTGGGATACTTAGGCTTAGCAGGGAGCTTATTTTGGATTGCGACACTACACTCTTTAGTTAATGCCACATGTTCATGCTCTTCTAGCTTTCTTTTATTAGATATGATCTCTTTCAAAAGCGTACCATAAGAAGGCATTTACGATAAGGCATCAGTGTATAGAATGTTGATGTAAAGTTTCTTAAGGACCTAAAAACATCCCAAATTATTGGTCAAGTTTAGCCTTCGCCATTCTTCGGGGGAACGGTAAAGGTAGAACCTAAGGTCTTGAGGAAATTTTGTTTAGAAACGTTATTTGAATTATAGGCATCATCACCTATGATATCATTAGAAGAAGTAGACACCTCCTTCTCAACAATCACATCATTTCCATCATGCAAATGCTCACCTTGGCTAAACCCCTTAGGTCCCTTAAGTTGCTTGCCCCCTCTTAAAATCATGGCATTGCATTACTCCCTAGGTATAAGTTCATTCTTGGTAAGAAGTCTACCTAGGGGTATGGATGAAAATGAAGCTTGTTAAACGATTTGAGCTTCTAACATCTTATTATGAGTAGTAAGAAATCAACTTTAGAGGCTAATTGCTTAATATACCCGTCTTGCTTTTACTGCGCTAAAAGCATACTCTCTGTCATGGTCTCTAAATTGGATTTTTGAGGTGCTTGTTAAGGATAAGGGGGTCTTTAAAATCCAGGGGGTGGTTTAAAATTCATTTCAGGTGTAGGCAGGGCATTAAACCTATAGGAGAAATTAGGGTGATTCCTCCAACCTGGATTATAAGTGTAAGAGAATGGGTCATTGGTTGGTCCAGGATTGAAATTGTTGGCATAGTTTACCTTATCACTAGCATCTTAGGCAAATGGACTCCCGACTTGGCACTTCACAGCTAAATGATCAACAAAACTACAAATTTCACATGATGGGGAAAGGGTACTTGAACTAATAGAAATAACATTCAATCATTCTAACCTTCGAGCCATGGCATCTACTTTAGTAGGAAGCATAAAGATAGCATCAAGTTCGAACTTACCTCCAACCCTGTTAGGTTGGCTTTTCTCATTGGACCATTGGTAGTTATTTAGCGCCATCTCCTCAATAAGATTATAATCCTCGTCTTCAGTCCTGTTCATAAGTGTACCACCTGTCTCTGCATCTATAGTAGACCTCACGGGTTCAGTGACTCCATTATAGAAGGCTTGCACTAACATCCATCATTGAAGGATGTGAAGCGGACATAGCGTCAATGGGCCCCTAAAAGTGCTCCCTAGCTTCATATAGCGACTTATCCTCCCTTTCAACGAAAGTGGTGATTTGGTTTCTAAAACTTGCCGTCTTGTTAGGAGGAAAGTATTTTGCAAGATAGACATTAGTGAGCTCATCCCACGTTATGATAC
>NCQT01101468.1:0-10998 GCA_002740465.1 Stenocereus thurberi
ACATATTATTTTTTAAAAAAGGGTTGTGCTGACAGTGTTGTGCATTGTGTAATTGGCCCGTTTGGGCAAAATGTTCGTCAAGGCTCAAACTCTCTGTCCCTCTCTCCCGAAGCCTCAGTTGAGCAGTACTCTCAGACAACTCTCATTCTTGATCTCAAGTCTCAAGCAAAGAAGAAACCCTAATTTCATTCCACTACTCAGTGCTCACCAGCCTCACCGAGTCATCGGCCTCTACTGCTGTGCTCGGAGCTTGACAATGACGAATCGACTACTCTGGTGCTCCCAGCCTGAGCGTCCAGCCTCTCGATGAGTTGACGACGACAAGGAGTCGATTGCCTTTCGCCTGCGAGTCAGGTAAGACTGGTCAGTCAGCGCCTCGGCCTCACTCCTCTCTCTTGGCTAGTGTTCGCCGGCCACTATCGTCTGTATCTCTCAGTCTTAGCTGTCTCTCTGACTCTCTCTTCCTCTCGAAAGGTCGACGGACGACTAATCGACCACCAAGGGCTAAGGTTCAAGACTTCGAGTTTTCTTAATCAATTTTTAATTTGTTACATATGAACTATGAAGATACAAATATTTTGCCTAATGACTAGTTTTTTTTTATTTATTCAGTATACAAAACAGATTTTAATACATATTCTTTCTTCATCTGGTGGCCATGTTTTTTTGCCATTGGCTGTAGTGTATGACTGTATGCAGCTATGACTTCACTTCAATGACTTGTTAAGAAACGGGGAAGAAGTGGGAATGATTGCAAATGGCTATAGGCCTCCAATGCTCATAAAAATTTTATGTTTGGGCTATAACATTAGTAGGAATCTAAAAAAGCTGTGATTTTTTAAATTTTGAAATATTAAAAATAAGAAAAATTCCAGACTTAGATATACCTTGTGCAGAACTAAAACGGTCAACTCAAGGGAAGAAGCATCATTCTTCGGCGTCATTTATAGACATATTATGTTCAAATGGCTTACTTGCTTATGTTCAATTGTTCATGATTAGGTTTAAATGGCAAGTTATAATGATGACCCCATTCAAGATAATGTCCCTGAATTCATGGATATAACAGAGTCATCTGGGGATAATGGAGATGGAAATGATGTAGAAGTAGACTTGGAAAGTCATGTGAAGGTGAAGAAAGTCAAGAAACAAGCATCTAAGATGGCCACAAACAAGGAAAAGGGCAACCAAAGGAGGCCTCCACCTCCTCCAACCAACTTAGGTGGACCTCAATTTGGCAAGCAAAAGACGAGATCTAAAATTTGGGATCATTATGATGAGACTCCCGATCCAACCGTTGCCAAATGTAAGTATTGCCAAAAGCCTATTATTTGTGCGACTAAAAATGGGACAAGTGCTATGTTAAATCATACTAAGAGATGCAAGAAATATCCTGGAAATATGGATATTAAACAAAAGTTGCTAGATTTTCAAAGTAAGAGTAGCACTTCTGAAGATGGTACAACTGAGACTTTGTCTGAATTATCATGTTGAGAATTCAACCAAGAACTTTGTAGAAAAGCTCTTGCTAGGATGCTTATTGTGTATGAGATACCCTTTAGTTATGTTGAACGTGAAGGGTTTCGTTATTTTTCCAAGGTATTGAATCCTAAGTTCTTACCTCCATCACGTCCTACAGCAACTAGAGATTGTTATCTTCTTTACATTGATGAAAGGAAGAAATTACTTGATTTTTTTGGTAACATGACATCAAGAGTTTGTCTCACCATAGATACTTGGACATCTGGTCAAAATTTGAGCTACATGTGTCTTTTAACCCATTTTATTGATGACAATTGGACCTTGTATAAGAGAATCATTAACTTTTGTCCTATTACCGGTCATAGTGGGCAACTTATTGGTAGGGCTGTTGAAAAATGTTTGATTAGTTGGGGTATCAGGAATGTGATGACCATAATTGTTGATAATGCTAGCTCTAATGACCTTGCTATTCAATATTTTCGAAGCAGAATCAACCATTGGAATGGTAGTGTCTTGTGTGGTGATTATTTGCATATGAGATCTGCTCATATCTTGAATTTGATAGTCAAAGATGGTTTAAAAGATCTTGATGGGTCCATTATGAAGATTCGCGGTGCCATGAAGTATGTGAGGTCTTCTCCTGCTAGGCTTCAAAAGTTTAAAGAATGTGTGGAAGAGGAACTGATATAAACTAAGAGTCTTGTTTGCTTGGATGTTGAAACAAGGTGAAATTCCACCTTTTTGATGCTTAAAACTACTATAATGTTTAAGAAGACATTTCAAAATTTGCATTCTAAAGATGTTGCTTGCATTAAAGAGCTTGAAAAGTCGGGTGGTGTACCTACTGAGGAGGATTGGAAGAGAATTGGTAGTTTTTTGCCATTTCTAAAAATCTTCTATGATGCCTCATTAAAATTGTCGGGGTCACACTACGTGACCAGTAGTTCCTATGTTCCTGAGATATATGGTATAGGTTGGACTATATCTTCTTCTTACTCATGAGGATGAAGGGATTAGAAACATAGCTAAGAAAATGAAGTTGAAACGTGATAAATATTGGTCTAATGTTAACAACATTAATGTTTTGTTGTTTATTGTCGTGGCTCTTGATCCAAGGTACAAGATGAAATATATTGAATGGCTTGTTAGATCTTCATATGATTATGAAAATACCGCCTTGTTGAGTTCAAAAATTAGAGTGGCTTTGCGTGACTTGGTTGATTTCTATGGTTCTTCCCAACCTAAACCAAAGAAAGTGGATCATGGTGCTTCTTCTTCTTGTAGTGTTGGTAACAAGTTCACAAAATTGACGAGAATTGACAATGAAGAAGTAATAAATTTTGGAGAAATAATGAGTCAAAGGTTTAGGATGGAAAGTGGAAATTTGGAAAGTTATGAAGAAAAAAGTGAATTGGATGAGTATTTAGGTGATGCATATGAATCTCTCAATGATCCATCTTTTGATCTCTTAATGTGGTGGAAAGATCAAAAAAAGAGGTACCCTATTCTTGCTAAGATAGCTAGAGATGTGCTTGTCATTCCCGTTTCTACAGTTGCTTCCGAATCCACCTTTAGCACTGGTGGACGTGTACTTGACTCTTTCCGCATTTCATTAACTCCTAAAATGATAGAAGCTCTTATATGTGCACAAGATTGGCTACGCACTTCTCATGAGCCCCTTGTCATAGAAGAGAACTTGCTTGACTTGGAAGTATTTGAAGGTTAGTTTTCTTTTAAGTTCATTTAATATAACTTTTAGCCATTGTTTAGTTAATTATTTTATAATTCTACATCTTACTCAAACTTGTTGTATTTAAATTGTAGATATGAACACCTTCACCAAGGAGAATCCAACTATTACTATTGATGAGACTATGGCGGATAACTTATGAGCCAAGAGTGATTTGCCTCAAGGATTTCCTAATGTTTTATCTACTTTCTGAATTTGTTGTATGAATGTAATTTGTTGCCCCTTTCCCAAGGACTTTGCTTGTAATTTATTTCCTCTCCCTTCAAACCTTCCCCAATCCCCAAAGTGGTAATTTCTTTGACGTGTTGCATTGCTTGAGTTTTAATCATTTGGATGGTAAGAATGGTATGATGCTAAGGTACGATATTAACGGTCTTTTGGTGGTAAGAAGTAATTGAAATTTGCTTGTTATGTGATGTTGTATGGTATTTTGGTTTTAGGGCACAAACTAGAATGGGTAATTATGTATGCTTGTGGTTTAGGGCATAAACAAGGAGTTGACCTTTTAAGAAAATTACAACAATATCAAAAAAAAGAGACCAAAAAAAGTTTGGATAAAATACAACACAATTGTTTGCCAAAAAAAGAAGATTACAAAAATTGGATAATTGGATAACCAAAAACCCGAACCGAAATTATTAGGTACCCGAAATTGGGTATCCGATAATTTTCAATTCGGATACGGTTCGCCATCCGCCCGACTCGAAATTTTGGGTACCCAAACCGAATTCTCTTTTGGTTTGGGTACCGGAACTATGAACACCCCTAATTATTGGTGACGTCATAACATATCTCCATAGTCATTTTTTCTAGTAATCCATGCTCATAAATTGGCTTACTAATGGCCCTTTCTTTGTACCCGATAACTTTTCTATTCAAACTCATAGTTCGATCTATAATTTGCCAAACTCGTTATACTCTTTTCACTTATCATATTACTTGTATCATCTGCTTTAACTTCTTATTAGCTGTTGAAGATCATTCTCCCCATTTTGATCTTGCTCTCATAGTTTAATGGTAATTTTTCCGTTCTCATCGATTTTTGTTACATTCTTCTCAGGGGTGTTAAAAAATATCAAACCAATAACCCGTATCGAAACCCACTACGCGATCCAAAATCTCGGGTACCCAAATTGAAATATTTGAAAATTTTGGTTTGGATGCTCGAATCAATATTTTTTTTCGGGTTATTGGTTCGGATACGGTTCGGGCTTTTTGAAAATTCAGTTACTTGAAAACTCAAAACTTTTTTTTTTAATTTTTTTGAAACTTTTTTTATACTATCTCTTCCCTAAAGACTTTGTAAATCAAATATTTTCAAACCCAAAGAAGGCAAGTACTTTGACTTCGTTACATTATTTTATTTGAATGTGTTGGGCATGAATATGATGTTAACAAGCTTGTGCCATATGGAAGCGTGGACTAATTGAAATGTAGATGTTGTTAAGATATCGGGTGATATTGTCGTATTGTTTAAACATTTCAAGTGCAACTTGGCGTAATACGACAATGTTTTATAGTATAAATTGAAATAAATATATTATGGAAACAACAAACTTATTAGGCAAAGTAGGAAAAAGCATTTTCGAAAAAATGCGTGATTGGGTAACCAAAATTCCGAACCAAAATTTTTTGATACCTGAATTTCAGTTACCTGAATGTTTCGATTTGGATACGGTTTATCGTCTTACTGACTTAAAATTTTGGGTACCCGAATCGAAATCTCATTTGGTTTGGATACCCAAACCATGACCACCCCTAATTCTTCTTATGAATTTTTGTGGGACTGGCAAAGTTAGATATCCAAACCCTAATAATTTTTATCTCCCTTTTAATTTTGCATACGAGTAGGACTTTCAAATTTTTCTACGTCCATCATTGTTACCATAGTATTGGATCTGTAGTATTATCTAATTTATAGATTTTTTTTTCAAAATATCCTTATTGGGCAACCTCCTCTCTTCATGTCCTCCCTAACTATTTTTGTCTTAAGAAATAGAAAGTTTTTTTGGCAAATTCATCTTTTAGACTCACATAATATTCAAGATGACAAATAAATCAGATTGAACTATTATACAAATTGGTCTCAATTCCTATGCCATTTGATTGTCATATTTGGCATGCCTGATAGCATAAAGCAAATCATAAAGATTAATATCTTTGTGATAATACTGTAATGGTATGATTTAGACTTGGACATTTTCAACATGAATATACCTGTACTTTCTATCCTTGTTATGCTTAAGGATTTTTTTCTCAATTAATAAGATTAACTTCTCCCACATCATATCCATAGTCTTTTATTTCTAAATTCCCTTCCATCATTTCGTATACATACCTACTCTTTAATTGAAAGATAGACTCTTTATAGATCATGTCTTTTTGAATTATAGGAAGGACAATCTTTTTTTATATCTTCATTTTCATTAGCAACTGTAAATTCTTCTCCTTGAAGGTCGCCATGGCTAATTAACCTACTTTCCATATATTACTAGTTTCTTCATAATTACTTTCTTCGTGTTCATCCTCTACTACAATCTCAACAATTCTCTTATTGTTTTCCAGAGTTACATCTAGTGATTACTCCTCAAAATAATGTAAACTATCCAAAGTTTCAATATGTTTGTTGTTGTTCTTATTTTTACATTTGTTTGCATAATATCCTATGTCTCCATATGTCCAACACTTACAATTATTTTTTCCTATTGAACAATGAGCAACTTTTCTAAAAGGTCTTATGACGTTTGGGACTTGACTTATTCTAATACTTCCTTTTGTATTTTTCTCATCTTTGCTTGTTAAAGCTCTTTTTCTTATAAAATTTTCTTTTCTTCTCTTCTCATGTTCATTTCCTCATTGATGAGGATTATCTCAATGGGTTAAAAATTGTTTGTTCATTTCTTTTGTTTTTGGAGATCAAGACATTGATCGTTGATCCATTTTCTAAAATAAGAGATTCTTGTACCAAAGGTATCACTAATATCCACTTTTTCAAGCCATGTAACAATTTTTCTTAATTATAGAATTTATTGGAAGGGGTGATTTGTCATAAAACATTACAAGATTAGTTTCATTATGCCCAATTTGTAATAATATTGATTAAATTTAGCAATATAATTTTCTAAATATCTCATATCCCAAAGTTCTATGTCATTGATCTTTCTTCGTCACTCTCTAGCCTTTTCTTCGGAATCAAGTCTCACTCTGATAAATTCAATTTCAATTTTCTTATGTAATTTTTTGAACATAGGAGCTGGTATTTTCATTATTCTTAATATATTTTTACCTTCCTCATTTGATGAGTCATACTAGTTAGTTACAGTTTCAGAAAAACTATACTGGATATAATTTAGAAAATTTTCAGTAGTTCATTTGGTATTCAAATCCAAGGTACTATTCTTGCCCCTTTTGAATTTTCAAATATGTCTTCTTTATTATGAGCTCTATCTATGTTTATGATATAACCCATTTGCCTAATTGGTGTAAGCCTAATTTCTTCAAAGGATGTGGTCTTCTTGGGATGAACCCAAAGAAAAAGCTAATTGTATGCTCTAATGCAACATATCTTGGTCTTATAAAATCAGTATTTTTCTAAAAATTCATCAAATTCCTTAGGTTTCGAACTAACAATGTTAACTATATGGATTCAAATTCTTCAATATTGAGTCCTTCGCCAATTTAATTGATTTTCACTTTGAGCCACCTATTTTACATATTTTTGTTATCAAGTTTCTCCCAATTTCTTCTAAAGGAACAACATTAACATCCTCTCTTTCAATTAGGTTGATCTGTTGATATATTTCTTCTTCTAACATGACATTTTTTGTCTTTCCCTTATCATTAGACAATACTTCTTTTTTTCTACTATTGCCCCCATGATCTTGTCTAATTCTTTTGAATTTTATTCTTTATCAAATATATTTTATGATTTCTCGATATTATAATGTCTGTATTCCATCATTTTCCGTTTTCTCTGCCTTTTTTGATGATTTGTCAATTTATTTATTTCATACTTCTTTCGATTTTTATATCTTGTGAAGAAAATTGATTTTTCATTTTTTAGGTTTTGAAAATTGTATTTATGCTAAAATAAAGTACTAATACTTAAATCATATTTTTCACTATATCTAACTTTGTTAATCATTGACAATTACAGACAACTGCTTCTTTAGCTCCTTAACTTTAGTCTTAATTTTTGCCGATTACAATTTCAATTCTAAAACTATATTAATGATATGGTTTAATTATGATGCTACTGAAATGGTTCCTTCTGATACGTGAACAATAGGTGAATAATTAGGAGTAGAATAACATATGATGATGCAAGCATTAACACTATTAGTTACCTTAATTAGCTAATGATTAACTTAATTATATTAACTATTGATGGTCACATGGCTTAGGAAATGGAAGAGGACTTCAAGTAGTATTTACGATGAGAATATTACATGCACAAAATTAAAATTTTCAAAAGTAAGCTTTTAAGGATTGGGGTTAAATGCAAATTTCAAAAGTTTAGAGGCGCTTGGGAAATATGAAGGGTTTGAGTTACTAAAATATTAACTCGGTACTAAAATATTAACTCCAAAAATACAGGATTAGATTTATTAATGACTTATAACTCAAGATACCTCTATATAAATTTACCACTAGTATAAAATATTTTTGAGATTTCATTTTATAGCTAGTCTCTCTAGCTGCTCTCTCTCTATCCTGCTGTCAGAACTCACAGAATGGTCGTTTGGAACAGCCCAAGTCTACTAGCAGCCACAACCCGCTCGCCGGTGACACCTAGTCGGCCAGGGTACCGGAGCCGGTTCCTCAACAGCAAGCTTCGTCAGGTACCTCAACGAATCCAATTTCGGGGCTCGGATTCTCTCTCTCTTGTACGATCCTTGCCCTCTAGGTAAGATCTTCGGTCTCCTGTGATTTCTAATTGCGATTGTATTACACAAGGAGGCGATTTTTGCTATCGAAGAGGGTGCCTGGGGTCTATCTTCGATTTCTCCTGATTTTGTTTCTTTGCTCTATTTCTTCTAGGCCTGTTCTTCGAGATTGTTATAGTGTTAGTGATCGTTTGGGGTGTGTATTGATTGTGGTTCATTCAATACGAGGCGATTCTTGCTGTCGAAGAGGGAGCCTATCCTCCCTGGAAGTTTTAGGGTTTGTTTGTTTTGGGTTGGTTCTGAGTTTTTGAAGTGAGGGTCAGTGCTTTAGAGTGGTTAGAGTTTAGAGTTTTGCTAGATTGTTGTGCTAGTTTGAGGGTCAGTGTTTTTGAATTGAGGTTTTGGTCCTTGTGCTAGATTGTTTTGAGTGTGTGAAGTCAGGCTGTTAGAACTGAGGGCTCAGGGGCAGTGTTCTTAGTTTAGGATTATAGCTTATTGTTTTGAGTGTGTGAATTGAGGGCTCAGGGGCAGGCTCAAAACTTAGGCTGTTGGAAATGAGGGCTCAGGCTGTTGAATTCAGGCTATTGGAATTGAGGTTTTGGTCCTTCTTGTTACTTAGGCTTAGCTCAATTCCTTTATCTCTCTCTCTCTCTCTAGCTGTGCAATTTTTTCAGATTCACCCACTCTTTGTCATCTGTTCGTGTTCTACTTCCATTTTTTCCGATTATAGCTATTTCATTTGTTTTTGATCTTAGTCTCTGTGTTAAGCTTTGATTCTCGTATTAGAAGTGTGTTTTTTCCCTTCAAGTATTACTCTGTGATTTTGCCCTTCGACTAATCATTTTGAGCGTGTAATTTGCGTGTCTTGTTGCGCTGTGATTTTATCATCGACGCTTTGATCCACTGTTGCCCTTCAATTACTGTTTTCATATAAGTTTCTGTTTGCACTGTAGGCTCTTGGCATTTTTATTATTAGTCTTTTTGTGGGTTTTTTTTGTGGGTTGTTTTTAGTATTTTTTCGACCGTTGTTAGCTAGTGGCGAGCAATGCAGTATTGTCAGCCAGTTCTCTGGGGGGAAATGGGGGTAGGAGGGGTGAAGGGTTTCAGAATGTGCGCCTAGCGTCTTGGAATATTGGTTCGCTAACGGGTAAGTTTATAGAATTAGTTAAGTCGTTGCATAGACGTAGGATTAATATAGCGTGTGTTCAAGAGACGAAGTGGGTGGGGGCTAAAACTAGAGAAGTTGATGGGTTCAAATTATGGTATTCGGGGTCTATCAAGGCGAGGAATGGAGTTGGAATTTTGGTTGAAAAGGAGTTGGTAGACTTTGTTGTTGAAGTGAGGCGTAAAACTGACCGAGTTATGGCCATTAAGGTTTTGGTGGGTTCAAAATTCATAAATGTGATTAGTGTTTATGCTCCCCAAATAAGTCTGCCGGACGATACTAAGAAGCTATTTTGGGAGGATTTGGATATGGTCATACAAGAGACACCTCCAAGCGAGAAACTTTTCATAGGAGGAGACTTTAATTGCCATATTGGTGTTGATCTAGACCGGTACGATACAGCCCATGGGGGTTTCGGTTTTGGGGAGAGAAATAACAGAGGAGTTTCTATGTTGGACTTTGCAATGGCATATGAATTGTTGGTGGTAAACTCCTTTTCTAAGAAGAAGGAGGACCACTTAATGACCTTTAAGAGTGGCTCCATGAAAACCCAGATTGATTACTTCCTAATGAGGGTGGATAGTTGGAGGTTCTGCAAGGACTGTAAGGTGATTCCTAGTGAATATCTACGAACTCAGCATAGGTTGCTAGTGTTGGATGTGAAGTTCAAATGTTTAAAGTGGAAGAAGAGGAGTGTCGGGGACCCTAGAGTTAAGTACTGGACCCTCGCAAAGGAGAATGCCTGGTTATTATCAGAGAAGATTGCTGAAGAAGGAGCTTGGAGGCGGGTAGAGGATGCAGATATAATGTGAAAGACAATGGCAGATTGTATTCAAACGTCGGCTAAAGAGGTCCTAGGTACTTCTAGTGGGGGTGGCAACAAAATGAAGGGTGCCTAGTGGTGAAACAAGGAGGTAAAGGCGAAAGTCACGGAGAAAAAAGAGGCATATGCTGATTTCATGAACAGTGGAGCGGAGGGAGAGAGAGATATTAGTAGTGCTAAATATAAGGCAGCTAAGAAGGTAACCAAGAAAGCTGTTGTGGTGGCTAAGAGCCGGGCTTATGATAGGTTACATCATAGACTGGCGACCAAGGAAAGGGAGAAGGAAGTCTTTAAGCTAGCGAGGGCTAGGGAAAGAAGAACAAGGGATTTAGGTATTGTGAGGTGTATCAAGGATGAAAATGGTAAGGTTTTATTTGAGGATGCAGATATCAAGAAGATATGGTAAAGATACTTTTCCGATCTCCTTAATGGTGAAGGGACCAGAGATTTCCGAAGCAGGGAACGAGAGCGTGATGATAGGAGGAATGACCCGCGAG
Organism: Stenocereus thurberi; assembly: GCA_002740465.1. Classification (NCBI taxonomy): domain Eukaryota; kingdom Viridiplantae; phylum Streptophyta; class Magnoliopsida; order Caryophyllales; family Cactaceae; genus Stenocereus; species Stenocereus thurberi. The sequence continues at coordinate 10,604 of NCQT01101468.1, forward strand.
AGTATGGTCACATCGGCAAGGACGAGATTAAAGAGGTCCTGAGGAAGATGCCCAATGGGAAGGCAGAGGGTACAGATCAAATACCGGTGGAAGTATGGAAGTGTTTGGGGGAGGAGGGATTAGAGTGGCTAACGGAGCTTTTCAATGTTATTTTTAGGACCGCTAAGATACCCGAAGAATGGAGGTCTAGTACAGTGATCCCTTTGTACAAGAACAAAGGTGATATTCAGGACTATAACAATTTTAGGGGTATAAAGTTGCTCAGTCACACTATGAAGTTATGGGAAAAGGTGATCGAGAGAAGGTTACGGAAGGATGTTTCGATCTCAGAAAATCAATTTGATTTTACGCTAGGCAGGTCGACTATAGAGGCGATCTACCTCCTTAGAAAACTC
>NCQT01101552.1:2395-12936 GCA_002740465.1 Stenocereus thurberi
TTTAATTTTGGTATTAAATAGATTTTCTACTAATTTCTAAAATGCACAGAAAGTAGGTAAAACTTTTGTTTTTTGCTTTAATGGATAAACCCAAGTAAAACGAGAAAAATCATCCACAAAGCAAATTTAATACTATATCCAGAATTAGAAGAGACAGGTGATTGCCAAAGATCAGAATGGATTAATTTCAAAGGGTTTTCACAACGATGATCTACCAATTTAAAAGGTAAACGATGTGACTTTGCAAGTCGACACGAATTATAAAAATCATGAAACTCATGCGGGAAAGAAACTACATTCCTATTCCGAAGAGAAGACTAAGTACTAACTCCACAGTGTCCGAGACGACGATGCCACGAAGTTGCAGGGTCTAGAAGAGCAGCAAAGGCTGAAGTAGAAGGCTCAGGAACAGCTAAAGGATAAACATTGCCAGTTGAAGAAGCATGCAGCAAAGTCCTACCTGAGGTTTTGTCCTTGGCACAAACAGAAGAATCGTCAAACATAACTATGCAATTGTTATCTTGACAAAGTTGCTTGACAGACAATAAATTATGTTTTTAACTTAGGCACATGAAGGACATTTCGGAGGACAAGAGGCTTTGCGACTGTAAAAACATAACGTGACCCAACATGTTTAATTGGAAGAAGAGATCCATTTCTAACCCGAACACAATCAGGACCACTGTAACATATTTAGAAAGTAAATTACCTTCATCCAGTGTCATGTGAGAAGCAATAGCTGAATCAAGATACCAGACTGAGTCATGTTCATTGACGGCATTGAGGGTAGCAAAAGCGGGAATAGAAGAGGGTTGGGAGGGAGTATAACGTTGGGGCAAATAACTGCAGTATAGCCAGGGTTGAAACAAATCTAAAATCTGATAGATAGTGTTAGGATGAGAACCAAGAACCCCTTCAGATGAATGGTTACTTACATGAACAATGTTGGTACGAGAAGGAGATGAACATTGAATGTTAGACCATGAAAAAACTATATTACCAGATGTAGTTCTTGTAGCTGGAAGCTGAACGCTGCGGAACAGAATTGTAAATGCGATTGCCGCCCGTTGAATTCTTATTTCCCTTCCGATTGTTATTGTGTTGCCCTTTCCCTTTTCCACCATGTCCATGATTATTGTTGCGGTTAGCACTGCTAGATTTAGTAGACGTAGCAAAAGCTTGATGTTGCATAGGAAGAGCATCCTTTGACTTGAGAAACTTAAGACGCTGCTCATAATGAATCAACTTGGAATGAAGATCATCAAAAGTAATCAGATTTGACCCATAAAAAAGAGTAGTGACTAAGGTGTGATAATCCTCATCTAAGCCATTCAACGTAAACTGAACCAGATCAATGTCAGCGACAGGTGTTCGAATTGAGGCCAAAGAATTTGCGATGTGCTTAATTTGACGGAGATAATCCTCCATAGACTGTTTAGGATCTTTCGCAAGATTAATGAGGGTTCTACGAAGATCTATAGCCCTTGCAAGACTAGCAGTATTAAACTGCTGAGAAAGTCTATCCCAAATTTGTTTAGAGTGAATAACATCATGGACCTCAGTCAGCAGTTCAGGAGAAATAGTAGCAAACAGCCAAGAATGTATATGTTAATCAAGATGAAGCCAAACAGTATAGTGGGATTGGGATGCTGAATTCCATGAACATCAAGAATATAAGTTAAGGGAGTTTCAATGGTACCGTCGAAGAATTTACTGAGTTGCTGTGTGACAAGAAAGGGGATGAACTGAGTTCGCTAGGAAAGAAAATCTTTCACAGCACCGAGAACCGTAGTAATAAAATTCTTGACGCTCAAGGAAAAGAGACCGAGGTAGAGAGGAGGAAGATAACCATCGAGCTGCAACCAGGGAGGAACGACATGATCGACGGCCGGTAGCTGGGCGGCACTGGTCAGTGGTGGCGAAGAGAAGAAAACACATGGGCAGCTGTAAGAGGCGTCGTCGAGAAAGGAGGGCTGCGGCACGGTCCAAGTGACAGTCGGGGGGCATCCCAAGTGAAGGAACAGCGCCAAACGCCAAAGGCTGAGTGATGCCCGACGGCAGCCTATGAAGCGACGGTGTCAGTGGCGGGGGGAAAGAAGGGGATGAGGCAGCCATGGAAAGAACCAACGTAGAGGAAGAAGTAGTCGACAAGGCACCTGAAACTGACGACGGAGTGATCGGAGAGGAAGGTTCCGACATGACGCTAGTGGCGAACAGGGCGGTAGCGGCTAGCAAGGCGGTGCTAGGGTTTCGAGAGAAGTGAGGCACGAATAGAAGTTTTCTTGGAGAGGAAGAAAGAGAGAAAAAAACAAGTTTTGGGTTCGTGGCTCTGATACCATGTGAGGGTAACTCAAGGCTCTGCCCCAATTGGAGAGTCTGGCAGTGTATATATATTGATCAGGGAATGCAAAAATTACATATTTATCCTCTGTACACTATTACTTACAACAATTAAATAATACTTATTGTTTCCCCAACTAGCCCCCATGAAAAGATCGCTTAGACATCCTGTGGATATATTCTTGCATGGTTAAATGAATAGCAATGTGGATGGAGTTTGGAGCAACTTTTGTCTTGTGTAACAATGTAAAAAATATTGCTTTGGTAAGCAATATTTCGTTAAGTAGATAAGGTGGCCCACTGACGAAGTTAGGAATTTCTAATAGGAGTGTTGGAAATAATAATACGCAACAGTAAGTCAATTTACCGGGTATCTCATGCCGAATACTTCAATAAATGCAACTTGGTGTTGGGCTTAGTGAAACGCCCAAGAACTAAACTGATTTCCACGTCTCCAAGTACATATCAACACCCATGCCTTCAAAAATCATAAGACTCAAACATGACATCTCAATTCATATCCCATGTGTAAATAAACGAATACTGAATGAAATTAAAGTGAATCGTTAGCGAAATTAGGATGTGTATCGATTAGACACAATTAGGTGGGAATAAAATTCATCCAAATTCAGCAAAACTACGGCAAAAACCTACAGTGAAGTAACTATGTTTTCACCACTTTTGGGGAATTGAAATGCAAACATGTACTAGAAATATTTACACATTCCAATAGTAGACTCGTGATGAGTTAAAACAGCAAGTGCAGGCATAACTATAGCTAGCAATAGCTAAGTACGGGTCGTATCCGTAGGAAACTTGCTTTCAAGTACCAACCTCAATTTCAACCTAAACTAGGCAATAAGTCACTTTGATTGTGGGAATTTAACACTAAACTAAAACAGTTAAGTAATAATAAACTGAGCTGAGCAACAGAAGATAGAACTCTCAGGTTGGGATCTACCACACCATTATGCCTAACAGTTAATCATTAAACCTTTTGAACCTACCTATGCAAGCAATTGGAGTGGATGGATTACAAATTTAACGCCCATCTACGTGCTTATCTATGCCTTTTTTCAAAGGTCACTAGACTAGCCAAGTTATCCTAATCATCTGTTTTCATGAGATTAGAATTAAAAGTTCACAAGTTTGAGTAATCATTAATCCCAATTGGAACCCTACTTATTTTCATGTTAAGATTTCCAATTATTCATGAAGCCACACCAGGCAAAGGTTTCAACTTTCGTTGGTTGCCTAAACCCGAATTAAAAATGGTGAAATAATCTCTTTCAAGGCTTTATCAAACAATTGGTGCACCAAGTGAAAATTCATATCACAAACATGGACGAGTCCTACAAAGGGCTGAATCATGATTAATCAAGCATAATAAGGGTTACACTAGGGCCAGCAAAAAACTCATACCCGCCTAAAACCCACAAAATCCACCCCAATGGATATAGATATGGGTGGTGAAAATAGAAAAAAATGAGTATGGGGCAAGTATTGCTAAAATGGGTATGGGTATGGGTATGGGCATAGGTCATACTCGTCCAATACCCGCCCCATGCCCATTTTATCAATATTCGGCCCATATCCATCTTATACCCGCCCCGTATAAAACCCATACCCGTTTGTTTAAAGTTCTAATATATCACTTGTACTTGAATATTTTGCTAGTTGCTTTGACTTCTATGATATTCAAGACTTTGACGGAATATTTTATTTAAAACTGTAATTATCAAGTACTAATTTATTAATTTGATTGATAAATTTTTAATTGTATTTAATGTGATATGATATGTTGTGAGAAGCTTGATGTTAATATGAGATATTCGCTATTTGATATCTACTATGAGTATAAAATGGGTTTAGTTATTTTTTATCTATATGTACCCAAATAAAACCTGCATACCCGCTATACTCAGTGGGTATGGGTATGGGTATAACTTTACCATATCTGATGGATATGCGTATGGATATTAATTTTGAAAATGGGTATGAGTGAGGGTACGGCTAAACCCGCCCCATGCTTGCCCCATAGCCACCCCTAGGTTACACCCAACTGAGAAGGGAACTTTAGCCTCTAATCATGTCAAGCACAATGATTGCAAAACTTAGGTTGATGAAAATGATTAACACACAAACCTAGAAAAATAATAATCAATAGAAAAAAAAAAGAGAATTCAGAAACAAACTCAAATTACATAGGAGTGGAAGTAGCAAATCGATCTCTTCAAATCTAATGATTTTCAATCCCTCAAAGTCTCCAATACGCTCCTAATAAACCCTAAAAACCACTCAAAGAAAAGTACAAGAAGATAGTCTAAAAGATGCCTCTAATCCCTTCCAAAATCTGCTTAAGTATCATGGAAAAAAGGAAAACGCACACTCGCGCTTTGACGCATGGACACCTGTGCACTTTTGAAACTAGCACACTACACAGTCGTGCACTTCTGCACGACTGCACAGCTGCCCGGGCTCATCTTTAGGGAGTCAAAACTGAAAATCTACAAGTTTCTGCATGATTGTGCCTTAATACGCGACCAACTGTGCACTTCTTGAGCTATTCATTCTTGCTCTTTTGGCTCTCAAAACTTCACTGGGCTTCTTTTCTTCCTTAGAAAACATCCCCATGGCCTTCCCTTCTATCAACACTTGCAAAATTCTCATTTTCTTGGCAAAGATTCCTGAATATGATAAAAACGCCTCCATAAGCACAATATGAACAGAAGGAAGCACGTTTGACTCTCTCTCATCATAATCCGCATCGGAATAAGAGAGAACAGGGTTCAAATAAGGGCAAAATGAGGGCAAATAGAGGTTTATCAAATACCCCACGCCTAACTTTTGCTCGTCTTTGAGGAAAATAAAGAAAAACTGGGTCAGACTATGCACAATTAAATCAGTCATATCACTCTTGTAACTCAAGTATCAGTTTATATATAGGCAGAATATATATATCAAGATTCTTAGTGCCCACTAATGACTTTCAAACACCAACTTTCCATCCCACAACACATCAAGAATCTATCTACCGCTCGGTGCGCAAAAGTAGCATCATTTTAGGAATTAGGCTAACCAAAATGTAACTCAATCTCACTTGACTGACACAAACTACATCATTAACTTACTAACTTGGGATATAAGCTTTCCCAGTAGCAATATTGCCTCAAAGGAAAGCATCCAATAGCGAATGTCTCCAAGGGATGCTTGTCATTACTGACTCGAAAACTCTTTTTAACTCTTTCTCTCTTTATTTACCTTCTTTTTGCATTTTTTGTTTGTTTTTATTTTTCTAAATGCAAAATGAAAGCAAAAACAAGAGTAATTACTCACAAAGACAAATGGTACATTCAATTAAGGAAGACTAAGACCCTAAGATAATGATGATATATAAACGAGGACTAGATTGTGCAGCTATAATGGACTGTCAGGGTTAAAACTAGCGCCTAGAATGATATACTTGGGACAAAGATCTATCATGCACATCATTATTTATATACAAGCCAATAACCAAGTTACAAGGGATCAAAGCCAATCAAATAGTACGAAACTCTCCAAAACTGCTAAAAACATAAAATTTTTTAATTGTTTGTTCGAAAAAAATTTTCTGTTTATTTTCTTTTTTAAAAGCTTGAAGTGTGACTCCCCCCCCCCATACCTAGATCTCATAATATCCTTATTGGGAACGAAGGAGCCACCACACCAACAAAACATATGTGTACATAAAACAAACCCATAATAAAAAATCTATAAAAATAAGAGACAAACTAAAAACAGGAAAAAGATTTACACAAAACAAAAATAAAAAAGAGAAAAGCAGGAATAAATTTATCAGATTAGGTGTTGGGTGCACCTAAACTGCCACCTCCTCAAGGCAATGATACGGGACGTTGGAGGAGTATTAGCCACTCCTCCTCATATAAAGATCCAAGCCATCAATTTAGATGTCTTCAAAGCTCACATGAGCTTATCAAGCATCTGAGCATGCAACTCAGATGAGTGTAAGTAAGAGCACACCAATATGAATCTAGGAATAACAGTAAGTGCTTTCCTAAAGTTATCAAAAGCCTTGGAAAAATTGTTGGAATAGTGGAATGCAATGGTCAATGTGATTTTCCCAGGAATGTCCTCTAGATAGAGACTATAAGGATCAAAGAAGGGTTAATATCCTCTAAAAGTACTTAGGGACTCAAAATAGTTAACTTCATTCCCCTCAAGCATAATATGAGAATCAATAGGTGACAAATCGCAACACTCACGGGAAGGGGAGGGTAGCAAAAATGAAGAAAAAACATGGAAAATATTGACGGGATTGGGGGATACATGGCCAATTGGATCTAGACAAAGGGAATCTGTAACCACAAAATCCACAAATGACCTCCCTACGGGATTCAAATCGAGATCATGCACCTTAATGGAAATATTGTTTGAGTCATAAATACATCATCCATATTAACAATAGCATCAACACCAAATGTCTCACCTACCTCGAATTCCATTGACTGAGCTAAGGAGAAAGGTGGATCGGGAAAGATCATGATAAAATTAGTATTGTCTCTAAGGGTGCTAGATAAGGATGAAGCAATAAGGGGTAAAGCAGTCAAGAGATGATTAAGTACTTCCTCTAGTCCAGACTCTAAAGTAAAAAAAGACACATCATCATTACACAAATCACCAAGCCTAGGGGACTAAACCTAAGGTCAGTCTCATGTAACAGGTCATAATTTCGAGTATAATTTGTAAACTCAATTTGTTGCTCATTCATTGTATCGATCATGCTGGCAAATCTAGCAAAACTATCAGCAGAAATATGATAAGGATAATAACTACTGTCATGGCCAAAACAATGACAAATCTTACACATAGTAGGGGCATAATTAGGGATACAGGGGAACTGGTTATAAGAGTTAGCACTACTAGTCTCAAATTCATAGAGCCAATTACTCAAGCAAATCCTGAGCTTCATCAATATTTGTAGCTCAAAAATCCAAATGCTCCAAAAGAGTATGAGTCTTACAATTCACACCTTCATAGACTATATTTAAAAATTTCCACTACTCCAAAAAACAACTATAATGAGTTAAGAAAGCATGTAATCTATCATAGTATCTCCAAAATAAGTTATAGTGAGGAAAGTGGAAAATTGACATTTTTTTTCAAATTTTTATTTTTTGGAATTTTTTATTTGAATTTTTCAAATAAAAATCTAATCTCGAATGCTCAAGTAAACTGCAATATTGAAAAGCAACAACTCCCCGACAATAGCACCAAAACTTTGACGAGTCAAAACCACAAGTGCGTGGTACAACTGTAACTATAAACCAGCAAGTACATGTCGTATCCGCGGGAAACTTGCCTTCAAGTACCAAACTTAGTTTTCTACTCAAGCTAGGCAATGAGCCACTTTGATTGTGGGAAGCTAATGCTAAACTAAAATAGTTGAGGAATAATAAATTGAATTGAGTAACAGAAGGTAAAAACCTCAGGTTGGGATTCGCCACACTATTATGCCTAATAATCAATCATTAAACCTTTCGACCCTGCTCATGCAAGTGGTTGGAGGACATTGATTACAAATTTAACTCTCATCTACACCCTCTTTCAAGGGTCATTAGAATAGCCAAATTACCCTAATCATCTATTTTCATGGGATAGAATTAAAAGGTTACAAGTTCGAGTAATCATTAATCCCACTTGGAATCCTAATTATTTCATATTAAGATTTCCAATTGTTCACAAAGCCACGCTAGATAAAAGTTTCAATATTCATTGCTCCTAAACCCAAATTAAGAATGGTGAAATAATCTCTTTCAATACTTTCATTAAACATTGGTCCACCAATTGAAAATCCAAGTCACAAACATGAACAAGTTCTATAAAAAGGCTAAATCATTATTAATCAAGCATAATAGCAGCTACACCCAACCTGATAAGGGAAATTTAGCCTCTAATCATTGGAAAGAGGTAAAGTGTTACAATTACTTGCAAAGGTAGATCAGGTCTATTAAGTTAATGGACCCCATCACTCTAATTACTATGTTATTAGCTACTATAGGTCTTAAAAATTGACCATCTTAGGGTCCAAAATTTGGACAGTTGCAGAAGGGTAAATTATTGGACTACATAAGGACTATCACATCTAGAATTTAACTTTCTACTAAACAATTGTAGCATAGGGCTATAAAGCCAAATCTTTTGATTAGGTTCAAATGATTTTCAAAAAATGACTTTATGATGAAAAGTTTTGGTTTTGACTTTGTAAATCTCATCATCTTCATAAGCTTCATTATGTAATTCATCTAATTCATTCAATTGTAGCCTTTGAATATAACCAACTTGTGCATGTCAAAAATTAAATGCTTTGATAGCTCAAAGCATAGTGTTTAAATTCAACCGGTCAATGACAAGGTTTATCAAAAACAAGTTGGTATGGAGACAAGCCTATGACAGTTTTATAACAGTGCGGTAGGTCCAAAGAATCATTCGACCTCAAGTATGAATTTTGTCTCCTGGTTAGATACTTCAACTTGACCACTAGTCTGAGAATGATATGAGATCGCTAATTTGTGGATCACGAAAATTTTTCTAAGCAAGGATTCAGATGAATGCTAATGAAAATGACTACCTCCATCATTAATGAGGTCTCGAGGCTACTATATTCATGGAATATGTAATCTTTCTCAAAGTTCATCATCATCGTGTGGCCATTAGTCCTAGTAACCACAACTTCCACCTACTTAGGTGCATGATCAACGTTACCTAATATACACACAATCCAAAAGAGGGTAGGAAAGAACCATAAAATTAATACACTAAACATCGAGTAATTGAACAATCAAAATTGGGTCAATCCTAGGGGAGCCCAATTCATCGTTAGGCTATGAGCTTGAACCCTTCTACTAGTTCTGTTGCTTTAGGATTTATTGACAGAAATTAGGTGTCTAGAAATAGTAAGCACTGCAATATTACACTATGGAGATTAGGAGTGGATAACGGGTCGGATCTCTACTAGACTAAATCAATTTATCCATTTTAAATAGGGTTGATAATATATTGTACCGACAATGGGCCGGGCCAATAATGGCCTAGGCCATCTAAGCACATTAACGGGTTGGGCTGTGTTGACAACAACCTTACTCTTTTCAACTTATTTATCATACTAATTTATAAGTTACACTTGATCAACTTTGTTAGCAATGATTTACATGTAAACATAATTATTACATGGAGTTTTTTTAATGCATGTTTTCCTAAATTTAAAAAAGGACACAAAGTGAGGCGATCTAGGGGCAACGCACTCGACATGTCTAGTTGTTTCCATGGAAAGCCTGATCCGACCCACTTTATTAGTGGACCAACCTTAATCCGATCTAGCTAACTTTACTAATAGACCGATTCTAATCCGACCCAACCCAGTCCGTTCCCACTCTTAACGGAGATCAATTCGCTAGCACTAGGAGTGACTTACCTGAACCTCTATTGGTACGAGGATTGGAAGCCCAATGGAGGCTCAGAGAATGTACTGGACCCAACTAGGATGCCAAGTCCGACTCATGCAGAAAGTAGATGGATTCTTTTGCATGGAACAAAAATGAAGACCCATTGCCCAACCGTTGTTTTCATTGTAGGCCTTCAGAAACTTGCTATAACAGTGCTTTTTTGAGAGTGTTGATTGTCTTCTCGCAATTCACACTATTTTCTTCCTACCCTAGTGCATCTTCAAAAGGACAATATAATTCAGGTCCTGTTCTCTTCGACTTATACGGGTGCTAAGGCCTTCCCTTGCTTACATCTGTGGCAAGCTCATTGGGCTCCTATGCTGAATCTTGTTTAGCATATATCATTGCGTTAACAAATTTAAGGAAATTTGGAAGAACGAAAAAGAAATAGGCATGTAATATTTTCACTGGAAGAATATTTCAATTTTACGTGAGATTTTAAAGAAAAGTACACATATACGTCCAAGGACTCGACCATACTGTTCAGTTTTGTTAATTGTAATGAAAATGAAAATTACTTTTAAATTAAGAAATATTTGTAAATTTAAGATGGTTTACATCTCTCTAATTCATCGTCCCTTTTAGGGCAAAAGTCATACTATGGTCCCTATTCTATATTACTACTCGTGGTGGATGTTAATAAGAGAAAATGGAGAGAGAAAGTTAAGTTATGTGTTTTGTCCATCGTCGTTGATCTAT
>NCQT01101564.1:3797-14139 GCA_002740465.1 Stenocereus thurberi
AATGGCTCTTTGAACTCAGTTAGAGCTTATTTGTGTTTTCCTTCCTAAGAGGGTTTGCTCAGCTACCTAAGTGCTTGTTTGCTTCAATCATGAGACGAGGCTGCAAGGAACAGCGTCATTTGCTGCTTTTGAACCTAGAAAAGAGCTTATCTAATGGGAGAGAAAAGGAAGATTTTGCATCATGTGTTCTGATTGGCCAGCCAAAAAGGGGTTTTGCTTTACGGCTACTTTTCTCCCCTTTTTCTCTAGTAAGTTGATGTATTAAGGCTAATTGGATGTATTAATATTAAGCTTGATCATTTGTTTTGCTTTCCTTAGTTTATAGGATGTAATTAGCTTAGATGAATCAAGCTTTGTAATTAGTTAGTTCTAAGCGCATCCTTAAGCATACTTAAGAGTTTTCCTTCCTGGGAAGGAAACCTCCTAAGCCATCTAGCTGCCTTAGGCCATGAGTGTAAGGCCTTTGAAAGGCTTATTTTGTAACTCAACTTTCATAATACAATTGAATCAGATTTGAGAGCATTTGCTCCTTTTCGTCCTTAAACAATTCACTTGCTTATCTCTAATGAGGCTGGTTAGAGTAGTGATCAAGTAAGTCTTAAGTCTTAATTATATGGTGATATCTGTATCCTAATTGAGCTTAAGGGCCCTAAACTCAAGCTTAATGGTGAAATCTATATGTAAGCAAGAATTTAGTTCCCATTCATCCCTCTCTCTCTTTCGGATTCCGCTTAGACTCACACTTGAATTCAGCTTGCTTCTCTTGGCATTGAAATCAGGTTTAAGTGTTTGTTGAGTTCATCCATAGATACATCATATTTGGTATCAGAGCTACGTTTGTCCTTAGTCTAGTATCCCCTTCCACCCTTCTAGTTTTGTTCCCCTTTCAATTCCAAACACAATCCTGCTTCTGTTCTAAACACAAGCCAAATACAAGATAAGTACTAGCACCACTTTGGATGAGAAATTTGAGACAGTAATGAAGAATTATCAATCACTCTCTACCCAAAATGAGCTGCTGATGAGGAAAATCAATGAAGGAGCTCAATGCGACCAAGAACTCCAAGCTCAGAATGACTACTTGAGAAGACGACTTGGAGTCGTTTTAAAGCAAAAGCAGAAAATAAATGAAGAACCACTCCAATCTGATCCTAGAAAACAAGAACAAGTCTGTAGCCATAATATGGATTTATCTAGTGAGAATGAATTCTTGAGAATAGTTAGATCTGAACCAAGGTTTCAAGCAAACTTCAATGATTTTAAGGTTGAGATTCCTAAGTTCGAAGGCAAGCTTGATCCTGAAGAATTCTTGGATTGGTTACACACAGTTGAGCATGTTTTTGAATACAAGGATGCTCCTGAAGACAATAAAGCGAAATTGGTGGCTTTAAGGCTCAGAAAATATGCCTCCCTTTGGTGGACAAACCTATGTGCCAAACGAGTTAGAGACAAGGAGACAAAGACCATAACGTGGGAAAAGATGAAGGCCAAGCTTTAGGCTCGATTTATGCCCCCAACTTACGTTCAAGATTGTTATTCCTAACCCCACAGCTTGAGACAAGGCAACCTGAATGTAGAGGAGTACACTCGTGAGTTTAAAAAGCTTGTTATTAGGTGTGATCTTTAAGAATCCGAAGTCCAAACTATTGTTAGGTACTTAGGAGGTTTTGATCTTAGGTATGCTAATATAGTTGATTTACAAGCTTATACCACTTTTGACGAAGTTCGTGTGCTTGCTCACAAGGTTAGGCGATAAAAGAAATCAAGAGAGCCCCTTAAACCTCAAAACCCCAAGCCCTTTACCTGGTGATAAAGCCGCAAGCGAATGGTGGCATTGTAGCAAATCATGGTCGATCCCACAGAGACTAGATTGATCTATTGGACTATATTTCCTTAAGATATACTAAGCGAATCCAAACTTGATATTTAAATTAAACTAAACAACTATCTAATATAATGGATAATCAATCAAGGAATTTAATCAAATCAAGGAATTTTCCAACTCAAGAATTAATTAAGTGTCTTTTCTTTAGATACGTAATGCCAAAACCAATAATCGAATTATCAAACCCCTCTTTCAAAGTGGAATGAAATTCCTAAATCTAATCAACTATAATTTCTTAAGGTTTATGATTAATCTAATATCATTAAGAACGCGATTAGAGGTTTCTTAAATGGTGAGTCTTTCTCAAGATCACACCCACTTAAGTCGAATCTTAGTTTTTCAAATTCTAGTGTCACCTTTTAGTTCTTCACCATATGTCTAAAACAAGCAAGAAATTGATCAAATTTCCTACTCCCAAATCAACATCTAAGGTTCAATAGAATAAAACCAACAAATCCAAAGCATATTTAGATCAAAACAAGAATCGATTCAATCACAACAACTCAAATTAATTACAAGATTAACAAATCCAAAACTTAACACAAACATCAATAACAATATGAAAGCATAAAAATCTAAAGAGGAAAGAGAAGAGAAGGGAGATGAATTACTCAGCCGATGCGCACTTGAACCGTCTTGCAAACACGATTCGGAATCCTTGCTATCTTTACTTTCAACTTGCTCTTTCTCTAATCTAAGTCATAATCTAAGTAGAGTGGAAAGGAGTATGGAGATAGAATGATAGGTCTCTTCTTTCAGCAATCGAGCATGTCTATATATAGCACCCCCTGTTGATTCTCAGCCACAAAAGTTGAGGAAAATGAACGGTGCAGTAATTACAAGCCTGCCCTAGACCGTGGGATTCACCACGGGTAAACCATGGTTCTGGCTAAAATGGTGATTTTCTGCTCTTCTTTGGCTCAAGGGGCATAACAACTCAGGGGCATTCGTGGGGAGTCAAAATACACTCATATGGGGGTCAAATGGCATGTTAAATGGTTCAAAATTCTGCACAACAGTTCAAACAACCATACCCAACCATAGTTCGAGAATATGAATATAAATTATAAGATTAAGCTCATACATTCCTGAAAAAGTGCTATAAAATGTCTTTAAAATGATGTATACAAAAGCACTTATCAAACTCTCCTATGCTTAAACTGTTGCTTGTCCTCAAGCAAATACTATATAAAACCAATAAGGGTAGATGCATCTAGGACTCAAAATATAACAACCTCCTTAAAGTAGGCAAGTCATAGTATATCACAAGCAAGAATGACAATTAACGGCAACCCCAAATAGTGCACATTACATTTCGAAATGAGAAGAAGGTGAATGTTTTTGAAAAGGTACATGACCACAAGCTCGACATCAAACTTGATCACAACCAAAGAATCACAAAGCACATCATGCAAGCACACGGAATTGATTAGAGTCTAATGGGCATGTAGAGCCTCACTTTTGTGAAATGTGAATTATTCCTACTTAAGTGTTTAAAATATAGTATAGGTTCACTCAAGACTTATTTCAATGAAGCAATCTGTCATATGCTTGCAAGGACTCTCAAATTCTCCACCACTAGAATGCAATATGCACATGACAATCAATAGCTGGGCTAGAAAGGTTAAGGGAAAGGAGTTGACAAATGTATGTGGGACAATGTGGAGCTATTTAGCCAAATGACTAAGGAGCAACCAACAAGACACCAAAAAAGCATAAATATCACTAACACTACAAACTCCAACAACATAATGAACATACCCTAATGAATCATGCAGGAAATGAGTTGATAAAGAAAGAAATTTAAGCTATGTATGTATCCAATGCCGATCAACTATTCACTCTTCATTTTTTTCTTCTTTTTTTTTTGTTTGTTTCTTTGTTTTCTTCTTTTCTTCAACATAACTTTTTTCTTTTTGTTTTTTTCCGAAAACGAAATGAAAATTGCAATTATTAAAAGGTATCAGACCATCAATTGTCAACTCACAACCTAATATATATACACAATCCAAACAAGAGGAAACAAAAGCAAATGCTCAATATCACCAATTCCTCAACAAATTAACATACCAAAGCCACCTTACACTCAATTATTCCTAAAATCACCCGCTGCATAGATGAAGTGATGCTCCATAGAGTTAGCGTAAAGGTAGGAATATGTGTTTGGCCAAGAGCTAATATGAAGTGCTCTCAACAAAGTCGGATATAAGCTCAAAGGGGCTAGCAAAGGGGAAAAATATGTAACATAAGGGTAGAATATTTGGCTATGTGGCTAAAATGATCAACAACAAAGAATGCATCTATCAGGTCATCAAATATGCACATGTTAATGTGGTTTTGAAGAAGACTCAAGGCAATTTCTAGAGATGCAATATGAAAGAGATGCACATGAAAGAAATATAAGACTAAATATATTGAATAAGTCCAAATAAGTCTCAAAATCTCACTGGACATCTACCAAACCCACATTAAGCTCATAAAATAACTCCTATATACTGACGTTAGTGCTAATGATTCCTAGGGATAACAAAGTTCTCAATCAAGACAAGGGTCAAAACAAAAAAATATTCATAAAACCTTCAAAAATTTTAGCACCAAAAAGGATTACACATCAAAAGTTACTGAAGCTCATGAAAGCTATTTTGTCTAATAAAAACATCATTGGAGAGATTCTCAAACCAACCCACACCATCGCTGCATACAATCTTATATGCAATCTAAAGATCAATTAAATGCAACACACTAATGTAAAGAAAAAGAAATCAAAAACTATATGCTTTAACATGTATGCAAACTAATAACCAAAATGAAAAACATGAAGCTACCCTTCCCCCATACTTAAGTAATGCTTTATTATTCAAAGTAAGGAAACTTAGAGAAGGGAAACAAAAGAAAATAATCTCACCTGGTTAGGTGCAGAGTGCACCTAAACTATGCAGCCTTGTAATAAACTGGACACAGGGAGCATCAGCCACTCTATCACAATGTCAAGACTCGACCCTTTAAAATCGAACGCTGTCAACCAACGCAGGAGCTTATCAAACTCCTGGGGCCACAATTTCTAAAATACAAGGTAAGAAGCAATAACAAAAATCACACCAAAGAGTACAAGTATCCTCTTAACCTTATCAAAGCCATAGAAAAATCATAGAAAGGATTAAAGTATATAGTCCACATGATTTTCCAAGGCAAATCCTCTAGGCTTACACAGTAAGGATCAATGGAGGAATCATACCGTCTTATGTAACCTAAGGACACAAAATTATTAGCATTCCTACCAAGCACATCAAACACATTATTCTTATAGCCCAGAACATTATTTGCATTAAAAATTAGAGGATTTTTAATGGGCGTGTCAATGTAATACTCAGGGGAAGGAGAGGGTAACGAACACATAGGGGAAACATGAGAATGATAAGAGGGATTAGGGATAACACTATCATCAAAACCAAGGGTAGGAAACTCCTCATGCATAAACACATCACGTGACCCCTCCAAAGGAGTGTTATCTAGATTATGCACCTCATTTAAAATATCTTCTTACTTAAAACATGCATCAGAAACATCAAACCTAGCATCAAATGCAAAAGGCTTAATCGCCTTTAAGCCCCGTGCACTGAGCTAAAGGAAATGATAAATCACGTAAGGATATGACAACCTTGGTATTGTCCTAGGGTGATGCATAGTCAGGTTGAGTATAACATGTGCAGCAAGGGCGCAAATTAGTATCCTGATCAGAAGAAATACACAAGTCACACTAAAGAGGGGCATAATAAGATCTAGAATAGAACGCACAAGGATTAGGAAATAAATATTTAGAAATATGACTAGGCTTTTGAAACTCAAATGAATCCCAAGCAATCCACTCAAGCAAATAACAGGCCTCGTCAACATTTTTACTATGAAAATCCCATTACCCTAAAAGAATAGGAGTTTTACTATTCACACCCTCATCAATAATGTCTAAAATTTTTTATTTACCAATACGATAACCACATTGAGCAAGAATGATATTTAAGTGCTTAAAATACCTCCAAAATAATTCATGCTCGAATTGGGGAAAATGAAAAATTGCCATTGTTTTTTTTAAAAATTTTTTTGTTAATTTTTAAATTTTTTTTCATAGGTTTTTTTCCAAAGAAAAATAAAATGCTTAGTCAAACCTATTAGGAAAAACCCAATATTCGACGCTAGTCCCTGGCAACGGCGTCAAAAACTTGATAGGGTCGCAAGCGCACACTGGCATTGTAGCAAATCAAGGTCGATCCCACAGAGACTAGGTTGATCTATTGAGCTATGTTCACTTAAGATATGCTAAGAGAATCGAAGCCTGATATTGAAATTAAACTAAACAACTGTCTAATCTAATGGATAATCAACTAAGGACTTTAATCAAATCAAGTAATTTTCCAACTCAATAATTAATCAAGCGCCTTTTCTTTAGATGGGTAATTACAAAACCGATAATCAAATTATCAAACCACTCTTTCAAGGTGGAGTGAAATTCTTAAATCTAATCAACTACCATTTCTCAAGTGTTTATGATTAATCTAAGATCATTAAGAACGTGATTATCAAATTTAGAAGTTTCTTAAACGGTGAGTCTTTCTCAAGATCACACCCACTTAAGTCGAATCTTAGTTTTCCAGCATCTAGTGTCACCTTTCAGTTCTTCACCATTTATCTAAAGCAAGTAAGAAATTGATCAAGTTTCCTACTTGTAAATCAACATCAAGGATTCAATAGAATAAAAACAACAAACCCAGAGCACTTTTAGATCAAAACAAGAATACGTTCAATCACAACAATTCAAATCAATTCCAAGATTAACGAATCCAAAACTTAACATAAACATCAATAACAATATGAAAGCATAAAAATCTACTGAGAAAAGAGAAGAGAAGGGGGAGGAATTGCTTAGCTGATACATGCTTGAACCGTCATTGCAAACCCGATCCAGAATCCTTGCAATCTTCACCTTCAACTTGCTCTTCCTCTAATCTAAGTCCTAATTTAAGTACAGTGGAAAGGAGTATGGAGATGGAACTATGGGTCTCTTCTTTCAGCAGCCGAGCATGTCTATATATAGCACCCCCCGTTGATTTTCAGCCACAAAAGCCAAGGAAAAGGAACAGTGTAGCAGTTACAGGCCAGCCATGGACCGTGGGGCTCACCACGGGTAGACCGTGGTTCTGGTTGGAATCAAGATTTTCCACTCTTCTTTGGCTTCATGGGTATAACAACTCAGGGGCATCCGTGGGGAGTCAAAATACGCTCATATGCGGGTCTTATGGCAGGTCAAATGGTTCAAAATCCTGCAAAACACTTCAAACAACCGTACCCAAGAATAATTCAAGAATGTGAATACAAATTATAATGCTAAGCTCATACATTCCTGAAAAAATGCTACAAAATGTCGTGAAAATGATTGCACTTATCAAACTTCCCCATGCTTAAACTGTTGCTTGTCCTCAAGCACACACTATATAAAACCGACAAGGGAAGATGCATCCAGGACTCAAAATGTAATAACTTTCTTAAAGTAGCCAAGTCATAACATATCACAAGCAAGACTGACAATCAACGGCAACCCCAAATAGTGCACAATACATTTTAAAATCAGAAGAAGGTGCATGTTTCTGAAAAAGTATATAACCACAAGCTCGACATGAAGCTTAATCACCCCCAAAGAACCACAAAGCACATCTTGCAAGCATATGAAATTGTTTAGAGTCTGATGGACTAGTAAAGCGTCACTTTTGGGAAATGTGAATCAGTCTCACTCATGTGTTTATACTACAGCATAGGTTCACTCAAGACTCATTTTGATAAATCAATCTACCGTATGCTTGCAAAGACTATCAAATTCTCCACTACTAGAATGCAATATGCACAAAACAATTAAGAGGACCTTATTGGGGTCGTAATGTGGGCTAGAAAGGTTAAGGGAAAGGAGTGGACAAATGCATTTAAGACAATGTCGAGCTATTTAGCCAAGCGACTAGGGAGTAACCAACAAGACACTAAAAAACCATAAATATCACTGACACTCTAAGCTCCAATAACACAATAACCATACTCTAATGAATCATGTAGGAAATGCGTTAACAAAGAAAGAAATTCAAACTATGTATGTATCCAATGCCAATCAACTATTCACATTTTCCTTCGTATTTTTTTTCTTCTTCTTTCTTTTTTTTTGTTTCTTTGTTTTCTTCTTTCTTTTTTTAACATGATTTTTTTCCTTTTTTTTGTTTTTGTTTTTCTATGAAAATGAAACGAAAATTGCAATTATTGAAAGGCATAGGACCCCCAATTGTCAACTCACAACCTTATATATATATATATACATACACACACACACACACAACCCAAACAAGAGGAAACAAAAGCAAATGCTCAATATCATTAATCCCTCAACAAACCAATGTACCAAAGCCACCTTGCACTCAATTATTTCCAAAGCCATCCACTACATAGATGAAGTGATGCTCCATAGACTTGGCATAAAGATAGGAATATGTGTTTGGCTATGGGCTAATACGAAGTATTCTCAACAAAGACGGATATAAGCTCAAAGAGGCTAGCAAAGGGGAAAACGTGTAATACAAGGTAGGCTATTTGGCTTTGTGGCTAAAGTAATCAACAACAAAGAATGCGTCTATCATATCATCTAATATGCACATGCTAATGTGGTTTTGAAGAAGACTCAAGGCAAGTTCTAGAGATGCAACATGAAAAAGTCACACACATGAAAGAAATGTGAGACTAAATAATAATGAATTAGTCCAAACAAGGTTCAAAATCTCCCGGGACATCTACCAAAGTCGCACTAACCTCATAAAATGACTCCCATGTACTGATATTATTGCTAACGTTTCCAAGGGACAACAAAGTTCTTGATCAAGATAAGGGTCAAAACAAAAAAATATTCACAAAACCTTCACAAATTTTAGAACGAAAAGGGATTACACATCAAACGTTACTCAAACTCATGAAAGCTAGTTTGCCCAACAAAGACATCACCAGAGGGAATCTCAAACCAATCCAAACCATCACTCCATGCAATCCTATATGCAATCTAAACATCAACTAAATGCAACACACTAATGCAAACAAAAAGAAATCGAAAACTATGTGCTCTAACATATATGCAAACTAATAACCGAAATGAAAAACATGAAGCTACCCTTTCCCCATGCTTAATAAAGCATTGCCATTCAAAGTAAGGAAACATGGAGAAGGGGAACAAAAGAAAACAGTCTCACCAGGTTAGATGCAGAGTGCACCTAAGCTATGCGACCTCGTAATAAACTGGGCATATGGAGCATCAGCCACTCCATCACGATGTCAAGAATCAACCCTTTAAATTGGATGCTGTCAACACACGCAGGAGCTTATCAAACTCCTAGGACCACAATTTCGAAAATACAAGGTAAGAGGCCATAACCAAGATCACACCAAAGAGTATAAGTATCCTCTTAACCTTATCAAAGCCCATAGAAAAATCATAGAAGCAATTAAGGTATGTAGTCCACGTGATTTTTCTAGGCAAGTCCTCTAGGCTTATACAGTAAGGATCAATGGAAGGATCATACCCTCTTAAGTAACCTAGGAACAAAAAAATTATTAGCATTCTCACCAAGCACATCAAACACGTTATTCTTATAGCCCAAATCATTATTAGCATTAAAAATCATAGGATTTTAAATGGGCTTGTCAATGTAATACTGAGGGGAAGGAAAGGGTAATGAACACATAGAGGAAACATGAGAATGCCCAAGGGGAATAGAGATAACACTATCATCAAAACCAAGGCTAGGAGTGATGGAGACCATCAAGCCCACTCTCCTATGCTCCTTTCTCAACTCAAGGAAGACCCTACTAAGCTCAAGGAGGTCAAGGAAGTGGCTAAACTTTGCAGATCAATCTTGACAATGCCCGATGAGTTAGCACCAGGTTCATTCACTCATAACCCGATTTTTGTTATTGATTTGGTGCAAGATTTGGTGGACCCATGGCTTGAGGGCCCACATAATATTTTAGCCTAAAATGTTAGCTTTCTAATAAGTCCAACCATGCTTAAATTGGATCTCATTTGGTTCGGCAACAAGAGACCTCAAAGGCCCAATGTCCAGGCACAGTCCAGTCTAAGCAGTCTTCATTGTTTGGACCATAACTTTCAAACAGCTGGTCCAAATTGAGCAAAATTGTGCTTCCTAGAAACTACACATCTAGGGCTTTCCAACAAGCCTAAAATCACGCAATTTGGCCCAATAAATCGTGAGATATAGCCGTCCAAAATCAAAGCAGCTGCAAAGGTGTGAGAGCATTAAAGAAGGTGGATGTTTGGTATTCCTAATTGGTCCATGAACGGTTGAAGTTGCATTTGGACATGAGGCCTTTCTTGTGCCAAGGGTTTAATGCAAATTAGTCAGCCAAGGACTTAGGCATCTC
>NCQT01101637.1:8742-19993 GCA_002740465.1 Stenocereus thurberi
GATAAGGACCAACATACCTTGGGGTGGGCTTGCTTGATTGCCCAAATCCCATGACAACCTTGATAGGTGAGATTGTTAGGAAAACTTGGTCTTGGACTTCAAATTCTAAAGGCCTCCACTGTGTGCAAGTGTAATTCTTCTGACAACTCTGAGCTTCCATCATCCTCTCTTGGATGACTCTAATCTTCTGGGTGGTCACCTCAATCTGTTCAGGTGATATAGTGGGAGTGTCATCAATCGCCTACTAATGTGGAGAGTTATAAACCTCCCATTATACATTGCTTCGAATGAAAACAATCCTATACTTGAATGGTAGTTGTTATTTTAGGAGGACTTGATCAGTGCTAATTTCTTCTCCCATGCCTTCCTCAATTCAAAGAATGAGGCTGAAATATTCCTTCTAATGCATGGGTTGTTCATTTCATCTACCCTTTAGTTATTAGGTCGAATATGAAAATGAAGTTTAGCCTAGTCTGGGAAGCTTCTTAGAGTATTTGCTAAAGCAATGCCTCATGTCTTATGTAAGAAGATAATGCCATCGAACAGAGTGCCTCGCACTGTATGATCTACTAATCTTCTCTAGATAGGCATGAGTAAATAGGTCTGAGGCTCAGGTGTAACAACTAATGCTTGGTGTTAACTTATGGATGAATAAGCAATTTGTAACCCTCTTAGTTGGAGCTACCTTTACGGGTATACCGCTTCATACTCTAGTCCCACTTTACCATTTACCTGCGTGTTCACCCTTAAGCCACTATATAATCCTTACTAGTTGGTGGATTACTTTATCCTCCACCATTAATTCCCAAAAAGGTGTTCATTAAGATATTTGATTCACTAAGTAGCATATCTCAAGCACCCTTAGTTCATTAGAAAATCCTTAAATTTTAACTAACTCTTAGATATATTCCTCGAATCGCATATAATTCTATAAGCTTTCTCTCTTATTCCAAGTGTTTTTTCAAACATTCCTTAAGCATTGAGAGTGGTTATCTCTTAAGAGTCAAGCTGGCTAACCCAAGCTGAATTAAACTGGTGTGACCTTAAAATATAATTCTGTTTGATAAATGAACTCTAAAATTGTAGCCAAATAGCTTATATCACAATAAATCACTATAGTATACCTAAGTCTATCTTCATTCTATTAAAAAAAAGTCTAACTTTGTACATTCTTATTCTTTTTCTTAATTATTATCCAATTGTTTCAGTCACAAGCTTCATAGGTATGTTTATCAAAACAAGGAAACCTAATGGTGTGAAACCCTTATATAATCATATAATATGAATTCTTCAGAAGCACCCCAAATTACATCTATAACAATGAAAATTATCAATAGACTCACCTATAACCCAAGGTATGTAAAACATACATAACTCACCATCAAAACCCTATCTTGTCCAAAATTTTTCAGAGAAGGATGGAAGCAAGAGATCATTAGGAATATAAAGGCTAGCATCAAGTTACAAGGCCATAGCACAAGTAAAATATAAGGTTCAGAAGGGTTGCAAGGGAAACAAATAAGTGGTTAGGTTAATGTCAGGTACAAATATAAGCATAACAAAATCAATGATTATTAAATGGCATTTGTAATACATAAAATCTTGACCATTCAATGATAAAATCTATTCAAGGGTCATTAAAGCAAGCGTAACTACAAAAGATATATACGTAATGCCATAAGAAATACAAAGTTGAGTACGAAGATTAACAAATCGATGGAGAATTGGTCTACCATCATCATGATTAAGCCTTTGTTCCTTTGAGTCCTAGCAAGGTCGGTGATGATATCCTTCCAAGTAGCTTGGGGGATAAGAGATGAGTAGAGACCTTTAGATCAGACATGAGTTTTGGCTAGTTCAGAAGTAGTATACCTCTTAACAAAGTGCCCCACATCCTTGGCCATTTTAGGTCAATGTTAGCCCTCCTTTAACATGATACAAGTCTTCTCAATGCCAAATTGCCCAACCAAAGCCCCTTCATGGACTTTTAAAATAAAGAGACCTATAAGGCCACCTTTAAGGACACATAATCTAGCTCCCTTGAACAAGAAGCCATTCTCAATGTGGTGCAGGCCTTGTGAATGCGATGAGCAAGCCTTATATAGGTCCTTAAAATCTTCATGATTTGGACACATTTCGTCGATCACTTCAAACTAAGGACACTTGAATCAAGGAAAGAAAGTAAGAGATACGTCCTAGACAAAGCATCTGTCCTTTTGTTCAAATGGGCATATTTGTGATGGATTACTCCACCTATTTGGAGCTACTCCACCTATTTGTGATGGATTACTCCAAACTAAAAGCCTTGGAGGTACTCCACCTATTTGGTGTGACTTGGTTTGAGCTTGTGTTGCCCTTATATGAACTTGAAAGCTTCAAGTTTTGAATGTAGGATGAATTCACTTCCAACTAGATAGTGCCTACAATGAGCTCTCACAATGGCATAAAACTCCTTGTCATAAGTTGAGTCCTTCCATTTGTCATCATTAAGATTCTTACTAGAGAAGGCTATATGTCAACCTTATTGAGACAAACTACGACTATTCCCACTCTTGAGGTATCACACTTAGCTTTAACCACTCTGGAGAAGGTTAGAAGGGCTAAAATGGGTGCACTTGTGAGCTTACTTTTAATCTCCTCAAAAATGGTTTGAGCCTTCTCTTTTCATTCAAACCTCTTGGCCTTGAGAACGTCGATTGTAGGTGCTATGATTGAGCTAAAGTGCTGCATAAACCTCCTATACAAAGAAGCTAAACCATGGAAACTCTTTACTTGTGGATAGAGGAAGGAACCAACCATTGCTTAATGGCTTGAATCTTCCGCTCATCGACTTAGATTCCTTGGGTCGAGATCATATAGCCAAGGAAGACAACTTAATTGAGAAGTGACTAAGACACTTTTCTAAGTTTTTATAAAGCTTACCTTATGAAAGAACATCTTAGACTTATTGGAGATGGTTAGCATGCTCACCTTCATCTTGGCTATAGATTAAAATGTCATTGAAGAAATCCACCATGAACTTGCTAAGGAATGGCTTGAGAACTTGGTTCATTAAATCTATAAATGTTCTAGGAGCATTACTGAGGGCAAAAGGCATCTGTACGCACTCATATAAGCCTCTTATGGTCTTTAAAGCCATTTTTCATTTATCCCCTTCATAGGTTCAGATTTGATAATAGCCACTTTGAAGATCTATCTTAGAAAAGATTATGTCATCATGTACCTAATCAAAGAGTCTTGCAACATTAGGTTGGGATAACGATGTTTGATGGTGAGCTTTTTGATGGCCCTACTATCTACATACATCTTCATGCTTCAATCATTCTTATGCACTAAAACATTGACATGACATAAGAGCTAAAATGTTCTTTAATCATTCCCTTAGCTAAAAGCTCATTTGGCATTAGATCTCTCACGTTTCTCGAGGGTTCATTCAGTAGGCTAGCTTGTTTGGGAAGTTGGATTCAGGTATAAAGTCAATTTTGTATTGTATGGTTCTTTGTAGGGCTAGGTCATAGGGAATGTCGTGGGAAAAGACATGTTCATAGGCTTTGAGGAGAGGAACAAGAAGGGATGTTTTTATGGTTTGGCTTCAGTTTTCTTCTAGACCAATTAAGAGCCATTTCTTGACTAACTAAACTCATGACATTCAACCTTGAGGAGGGTACTAAATACGACGTCTCTTTGTGGGGTCCTTTTGGTGTGAGGAATTGGGATGGTCTATAGGGAGCAAGGGTGATTTTCTTATGGTCAATGGAAAATGAGTAGGTATTCATTTGGCCATCATACATAACTCTTCTATTAATCAGCCATGGTCTACAAGGGAGGACATGACAAACATCCATAGGAATCACATTACCCAAAATTCATCCTTATAATTCTTCACAATGCTTAAAGATACCAGAATGAGAAGAAATATGTTTACCGTTCCTTTGATTGAGCAAATGGATGGTGTATACAGAAGGGCGAGGAGATGCCAAGAGCTAGATCTTCTTCACCATGATTTTGGAGGCTATGATAGTGAAACTACTTCCATCGATGATGAGAAAGCAAACCTTCCCCCCCTGATGCATCTTGTGTGAAAAATGGCATCCATTCGCTTAGTGTCCTTGTGCCACCGACCTACTCAAAGTCTTCCTAACTATTGAGAGTTATCCCGCACTCGGTCCTTTAATAACTTCTTCTGTGGCTTCATTCAAGTATAGCTCTGTCCCATCCTTTTCATTTAATTCCATCTTATCATCAAAAAGAGGCTTGATATTTGATGAAAGTGCAATATAACTAAGGCCTTGGAACATAAAACCCCTTTTAGACTAATCTACCCTCAAAGAGCCTTGTTTAAGGTGATGGAATCTAGTGAAGTTCTATTGGAAAAAAGTGAGAGAGTAGAAATTTCTCTTTGAGTTTCTTCATTATTTTCTTCTATGATTTAATCTTACCCTTCTCCTTCTAAGCCCTCTTAGACAAGACATTAGTCCACCAAGTAGAAGCATACTTTCTAAGTGTCAGGGCTACAAATTTTACCATCTTTTCATCCATAGTATCTTTATAATAAAAGACTCTCTACACTGCAACCAATCCAAGAACTCATTAGGATGTAGCTTGCCCTTAAACTAGAGAACTTCAACCTTAAAATAATTATGGCTCCTTCTATAGTATCCGCCATGCCCTTTTGAGCTTCTATTTCTCCCATTTGATGATCTAAAAGGGTTAATATCTGAATCACTCTAATTCGGATCACTTGACCCACTTAAGCTATGTGAGTCCCTTAAGTTTCTTTTTTTTTTTCTTTCACTAGTTAAGTAGGTTAAGTTTGGAAATACATAACCCTACCGACAAGTTCGACATTCTCATTGAGAGCTTGCTCAGCCACTTTTCCATATTTCTGCTAGATGCCATTTTGATGTGGGTTCTTTGTGGACTAGGTCTCTGTTTGAGTATAGGGGTTGTGTTTGGGTTTACCAACCTTTAGCCACTAAGGAAAGTAGCTAATCTATGATCTAAGATGATGTACCTTATCTTAACAGTCATGATAGAATGCTACAGAAGAGAAGAAGTTAAAACAACAAGAATAATTCAAAATAATAAGTTAAAGCTGAAACAGCCAAAGCAGGAGGAATCAACACCAATCTTGAAGACAAGCCTATGGTGCTAATTTGGATGGAGCTGGAATGTTCCTTTCACACTTTTCGGTATAGAAGGTTCACCACCAAAAGTATAAAAGGAATATGGGAGATTAGCATTTGAGCTAGCCAACTCAAGCTCAAGCAACCAGGAGTCTGTATAAGAGAAATGACTTCACCGAGTTTACATTGATAGTCAGACGTTACCTTTTATAACCCATAGGCATCCTTTATGAATGGAATCCTTTAACAATCTGATACAAAGTGGAAAAAACCAAGAAAATGGCCAGCAAAAGGGGAGACAATAAAACAAAACTAATGCAAAAGGTGATAGTGACTATTAAATGTTACTTTTAGATAACAGGCACCAATTTCAAACAACTGTATCCTAGAAGATACTTATCCAAAATGGCTTCAAACTATTCATTTGAAAGCTTAGGATCTTGTCTTTCATATGAATTTCATTGCAGTCCCAAACATAGTCATTAGGGAGATATAAGTGCATTAAGTTGAGTGGTCCCTGCTAAACCTTTGTCGTACACCTTTTGAACTTTGCTATATTTTGGCGCCTTTATACCTAATCTGTCCTTAATTTCTTTCCTTTCCCTAAAAATCAACTCAAGGGGAATTTTTTAACCTAAATTGTAGGCTTCTAGATGATGTTTTGGTTAGAGTAATTAAACTCTCAAACTACCCTATTTAGACTTCTTGGACTGTTTGGCTTTGAAAGGGGTTTTGAGTGACCAAAAATGAGGTCCTAATGACTTAGAATTTTGTTCATTAAAAGACTATGTATTAGTGTAAAGGATATTAAAATAAAGATTTAGCCCTACCCTAGTATCTTATCGCAAGATTCACAAGGCATGCTACCTATCCTAAAAGGGTAAACAAATTAACTACTTGGGTGGGAGCATAGAAGGGAGAGATCAGGCAACTAATGGTTGATTTTTTGGTAATAGATGTGTTGCCAACCTATAATTTGACTATAGGAAAGCTAGTCATAAACCCTTTTAGAAGAACGCTTTCAAGTGCAACCTAGAGATGCAGTGTGCATAGACAATAGCTTGTAAGATAATGCTATGTGGCTACCTTGAGAGCATCTGTTATAAAATATGAGTATAACTTGGTTAAGGGCAGGCTATATAAGTTAATATGGTGATGATTTCAAAGTTAAATAATGAGGATAGAAAGAACATAAAACAAATAGCTACGGGAGATTATTTTGTTAAAGATAAATCTAGGGCAATGCTGATAGGGGTAGGTTTTAGACCCAACATATGGAGAAGCCTTAAGGACCATCTTGAGACGATATACAGATATGATTGCTCATGCAGCATAAGAAATGCCACAAATAGATTCGAAGGCTATGGTGCATAGGTTGGCCAAAAATCCTTAAGTGAAATAAGTTAAGCAAAAAGGAAGGTACTTTGCTCCTGATATTAATAAGGTAGCCTCAAAAGAATTTCAGAAGTTGCTGGATGTTAGGTTCATCAAAGAGTGTTACCATTCAAAATGGATAGCTAATGTAGAGATGGTGAAGAAGTCCAACATTTCTTAGATAATGTGTGTAGAGTACTTAGACTTAAATAGCGTATATCTAAAGGATTGCTTTCCACTCCCAACGATTGACCAACTGGTGGATTCTACCAATGGGCATGGGTATCTCACGTTCATAGTTGCCTAATCCAATCTCCATCAGAGACCAATGTGGGAGGAGGATTGGCATCATACAACATTATCACACACCAAGGCCTTTAGTGCTACAATGCAATGCTATTTGAGTGAAGAATGCCAGTGCCACATACTAGAGGTTGGTCCTTAGCTTTTTCAAAATTAGATTGGTGTAAATATGAAGGTACATATTGGTGACATTATTACAGACTATGATGCTTCAGACTAGCACATTATGCTTTTAAAGGAGCCCTTTAAGACTTTAGGGAAGCACAATATGAAGTTCAACCCAAAAAGTGTGCCTTTGGAGTATTAGTAGGAAATTTCACAGGTTTTATGATTAATGAGAGGTAGATAAAAGCAAATGTCAAAACAATAAAAGTTGTACGTGCAATGTAAACACCTTAGACTATTAAAGAAATTATTGAAGCTAACAGGCTGCATGATAGCTTTGGAGAGATTCATCTCTAGTTTTGCTTAATAGTGCCTCTAATTCTTGAAGTGCTTGAGGTCCATCAAAGATCTTAGATGAAGGACATAGAGGAAGCCTTTAAGCAGTTTAGTGTCTCAAAAAATATGTCAGGCTTTTGAAGACTTATACCAGGTGAGGATCTCATGGTTTATCCATTAGCATCGTAAACATTAGTTCGTGCAATTCTCACTAGGGAACTAGACAAGAAGTAAATTCCTATCCACTTTATAAGCCATGTGCTAGCAAGATCAAAGCTTAATGATCGCAATATTGAGAAGTTAATTCTAGCTCCAGTAATAGTAGTGATAAGTGCTAAACGTGTATATTATCTTAAGGTCATTTTGCTGCATTTTTAGGAGAATTGTATGTTTTATGATTCTCACTTTATGCTTAGGTATGGTTGTTTGAAGTTATTTACAGGAATTTAGATCGTTTGACCCAGTATTTGACCTCCATTTTGAGTAGTTCTTGACCGGTCATGTAGGTATCCCAAGCCCTACACCCATGGAGCAAGAGAAGAGCAGAAAAATTTGGTTTCAGCCAAGGCCACGGTCCAACCATGGTGGCTGCCATGAACCGTGGTGCTTGTGTAACTGTGGTCTCTTCGTCTCCCTTCGGCTGTGTGGTTGAGAGAACTCCAATTTTTGCTTAAATGGGCATCCCTCGGCAGCAATTGAACAAGAACCCCTCATGATAGATAGTCATTCCCTTTCGCAAATTTTATCTTTTGTAATTAGGATTCGAGTTTGATTTTATGCGCAAGTGAGAATCTTAAGCATGGAACTCGATTTTGTTGGTAGTTTGAAGACTTTGTTGGAGGCTATCATTGGCAAGCTTTTCCCTCTCAGAATCTGCTGAGTTGTTTGGTTAGTTATTTAATTTTTAATCATGAGTGAGTAATTTATCGTGTCTAGGGATTTGTTTGTTAATAGAGGTGTAGGTGGATCATTTTAATTCAATTAAATTATGCTTTCTTTTCATGTTGGTTTGATTTTGTTTTTATCAAGTAATTATCATGTTGTGAGTGGACTTGGCCAAATTTGCTGACACCCTTAAGACAATTGAGTGAAGAACTGAGAGGTGAAATTGAATTGTTAGACCTGTTGATAGGACTTAATATAGTAATGAATTGAAAGAGAAATTTGTATGTTGGGAGGAATGAATGAGTAATCAAAAATATTGAACCTAGACTAAGAGAAATTAGTTTGAAAGAATGACTTTGGTTTAGTTCAGGCAATTTGGACGATTTTGAAAGAATAAACTAAATTCTAAATTGATTGCAATTCCTCAAAATTATCCAATTTAAAGGAATGCACATGATAAATCGTATGATCCAACACCTTTCTTAACTAAATAAATGGCTAGATGTTTTTTTCCTTAATTGAATTTAGAAATTGTTGAATTGCCAAATCAAAATCCTCAATTTAATAATTGCTAAGCATTTTCTAATAAAAAGAACTTGGTAATTTTGCTTTTGGTGTCTGTGGATGATACTTTCTTTTTAACTATAACACCCGTACCCTTGTGATAGAGCCAAATTTTTTGGCGCCGTTGCCGGGGACCAAATCACTAAATATCGAGGCGAACTCGTGACAGTGACTAAGTATTTTTCTTTCATTTTTTTTTCTTCCACTTTTGATTGCTTTGGTAGTGTTGGTGATTTAGCTTGCAGAAAGATTCTCCCTTTTATGCGAAGTCCCTTCTTTTACGAACCCAATGCTGATATTAAGAGGACTTCTCATCAAAAGAGAAAGAAGCAAAGGGTAGAAAGACGGCGTAAGGCTTGAGAAGCTTCGCGAAAGATGGAAGAACCAGAAGGGAACCTGTAAGAAGAACACTCTGCAATTTCATCACTCTGGGTGTCCAAGGTATCACCTCTAGCATAGCTAGGCCCATGTTGGAGGTGAACAACTTCGAGTTACGACCGACACTAGTTTCAATGGTTCAACAAATGCCATTTGAAGGATTACCAATAGAGGACCCTAATCTTCACCTCTCAATCTTTTTAGAAGTGTGCGATACATTGAAGTTAAACGGAGTCTCCACCAATGTAATTTGCCTACACCTATTCCCGTTTCCTCTCAAGGACAAGGCGTGTGCTTGGCTACATTCATTGCCACCGGATTCCATCACCACTTGGGACGAGCTAACTAAAGCCTTTCTTGGCAAATTCTTTCCACCATCAAAGACGGTAAGTCTAAGGAACCAAATCACTACCTTCACTCAAAGGGAGAATGAATCACTTTATGAAGCTTGGGAACGATTCAAGGACTAGCTAAGGTTATGCCCTCATCATGGATTCTAAAGGTGGATGATCATCCAAACCTTTCACAGTGGAGTTAGTCAAGCGGTATGGTCCACCATAGATGCGGTGGTGGGTGGCACTTTGATGAGCAAGACAGAGGATGAAACTTTCAATTTGACATAGGAGATGGCATTAAACAATTTTCAATGGTCCACCGATCGAGGCCAACCTAAGCGGGTTGGAGGTGAGCTTGAAGTTGATGCACCTACTTTGCTTTCTGCTAAAGTTGATGCTATGACTTAAAGGTTGGATCGTATGAATGTGAATACTGTGAATTCTAATGCCCCTCCTGTATGTCAAACTTGTAGTTCTATTGAACATGCGACTTTGAATTGTCAAGTTGGGAGTCCTTTTTTCCAAGACTCTAGTGAAGTCAATTATGTCAAAGACCTTAATCCGAGCCCAACCAATGACCCTTGCTCTAGTACTTACAATTCGGGTTGGAGGAACCATCTGAATTTCTCATATAGGTTTAATCTAAACCCTCCAAATATGCCCCCCGTAGATACTAGGCCACCCTCCGGTTTTCAAAGGCTGCCTTTCCCTCTACAAGCTGCCCAAAAGTCTAATTTGGAGGCCATGATGGAGAGTATGCTTTTGGCATAATATAAGCAATATGAGTATATAAAACAATTAGCCTCTAAAGTTGATGTGCTTACAACTCATAATAAGATGTTGGAAACCCAAATTGCCCAACAAGCTAGATCTTCATCCACACCCTCAGGTGGACTTCCTAGTAATCCCGAGCCTAACCCTAGGGAGCAATGCAATGCTATTATTTTGAGAGGGGGGAAACAACTAGAGGGACCTAAGGGGGTTACCACTGATGAGTCTTTGCATAATGAGAATGAGCATGTTGAGAATGTTGATAAAGACGTGTCTACACCCTCTAATGATGTGATTGATGATGTTGAGCATATGTTTGATGAGGTTCCTAAAGACCCTAAGATCACTTCCCTAAAATTCTAAACTCCACCTTTATCATTCCTTCAAAGGACGGCTAAAGCAAAACTTGATTTATAATTTCAGAAGGTTTTAGAGGTCCTTAAGAAACTCTATATAAACATCCCATTCACTAATGCCTTGTCCCAAATGCCTTCATATGCTAAATTTTTGAAAGAAATTCTGTCCAACAAAAGAAAGCTAGAAGAGCATGAGACTGTAGCTTTGACTGAGGAGTGCAGTGCAGTAATCCAAAACAGGCTTCCAGCTAAGCTTAAGGATCTCAAAAGTTTTTTAATTTCCTTTCTAATGGGAAATGTGTTCATGAGCAGCACTTTATGTGATTTAGGGTTAAGTGTGATCTTGACGCCCCTTTCTATGTGTCAGAAATTGGAACTAGGAGAGATAAGACCGACTACTATCTCCTTACAATTAGTTGGCCATTTTGTGAAATACCCTGTAGGTGTTTTAGAGGATATTCCAATAAAAGTAGGAGATTTGTATGTGTCGGTAGACTTTGTGATTCTAGAAATGAGGATGTTCCAATGAAAGTAGGGGATTTGTATTTACCGATAGACTTTATGAGTTTAGAAATGAAAGAGGATATGAGCACTCCCATCATTCTTGAGAGGACATTCTTGGCCACTGCTGGGTGCCATATTAATGTGAAAAACAGTCAACTATCTTTGATGTGGGGGATGATCATGTGGAGTTTAACTTGTTAAAGCTTCTAAATTT
>NCQT01101686.1:25813-36463 GCA_002740465.1 Stenocereus thurberi
AACATCCTTAAGCATGACAAAAATACAAAGTACAGGTATATCCATATTGGAAGTGTCCAAGTTCAAATTACTCCATTACAATGTTATAGAAAAGATATTGATTTTTATGCTTTGCTCTATAACATCAGACATATCAAATTTAATAATCAAATTATCACAGAAATTAAGACCAATTTATATAATGGATCAAAAGGATTCAATCGCTGACCTGGATATTATGTGAGTTTAAAAGTTGAAGCTGCTAAAAACTTTCTATCCCTTAAGATAAAAACAGTTGGGATTGATATAAAATGAGGAGGTTACCCACTGAGAGTATTTTAGAAAATAATCTACAAACTAGATAATATCATAGACCCAAAGATTAAGATCACTGATAAAGGTAGAAAAATTTGGGAGTCCTACTCCACTGCAAAAAACTCAAATGGTAAAGTACAACCTATAGGAGATAAAAATTGACAGGTAATGGATATCTAGCTTTGCCGATCCTAAAAAAATCAATTAAAAAATGTAATAAAAATTGATGAAAATAGTAAAACTACCACTAAACTCCAATTATTGAGAAGCATGAGTGCAAGATCAGAATAGGGAGAAGGATCTTCAACAACTTAAGAAGAGTTTAAAGAAGATGATACAATCAGTATGACAACTAAAATGAGTAGAATGAGTTTTGAATATGCAAGATGCAGTGCTGACCGAAATATGCATTTAGATAGAAAAGTCATTGGGTAAAACACAAGAACTATGGGTGAGTCAATCTATGAGGACGAATTAGTCAAAAATATGACTATGGAGATATGCCATGAAGTCACCGATACAAATCCTAATACCATCTATATCCCAATAAATATATGTTTAGATGAATATAATAAATATGAACTGTGTGCCTATATCGATAGCATTTGTTCTATCTATTTTGAAAAAAAGATATTTATTTTCAAAATTTATGTGTAAAAAAAGCCAAGAATATTTTACAAGTAAGGCTAACTGATAATAGCATAATGAGCCACAACAAAGCCATAGAAGGATTATCCATGGAAACATGTAGAGTTCAATGCATTATACCAATTCTATGGGCTACTGATCAACCCTCTCATAATATGATTATTAAGAATACTTTTCAGAGGGTATATTCTCCAAGTACACAAACCATAAACCAAATAATATTCACAATAAATGATCACTCAGTTCCTATTTTAATATTTACAATAAATGATCACTCAGTTTCTATTGATAAATTAAATAAAGCTTACACTCATAAGAAGATTGAGTTTATACATAGCTAGCGTGGTGAGAAGGTAATTCCTATACAATACAAGATAGCACTAAGATTCTCACTACTTTAATTATCTATTAAAGAGCATATTGCTGAACAACAATAACAATTATGCAAAGAACTCTACTTTGATAATCCTCTAAAATTTTAGGACAAAACTAAGACATTTGCAAAGATTAGTTTGCTAAACCCCAACACTATCATCCAAGTAAAATAAATAGTGTATACACACCAAGATATCCAAGAATTTGACAAGCAACTCAAAGATTATTTGGATAAAGGGTTAATCAGGAATAATAAGAGTCCTCACACTAGTCTTGCTTTCATGGTAAAAAATCATACTGAAAAGAAAAGAGAAAAAGCTAGAATGGTAATCAATTATAGAAAGTTTAATGATAATATTGTCTTTGATGACTATTATATTCGTAACAAAATAGTTCTTTTCAATAGAATTCAAGGAGACTCTTGGGTCTCAAAAATGGATTGCAAAATAGATACTGGCAGATAAAAATGGATGAAGAAAGCATTCTATTAACTACATTTACTACCTCTCAGGATATTATGCGTAGATAGTAATGTTATATGATATAAGAAATGCACCTCAAATATTTCAAAGAAGAATGGATAATATCTTCAAAGATCTGAACCATTGTTGTCTAGTTTACAATGACAATATCTTTGTCTTTTCAAACACCGTAGAATTGCACAAAGACAACGTCTTATCCATCACCCAAGGATGCAGTGATCGTGGTATTATTCTTGATAAACAAATGCATTTAGGCTAAACAAGAAATCAAGTTGTTAGGTCTAGATATAAAAGATGGATAAATCATCTTACAAAAACATATATCTTAGAAAAAATAAAAAATTTCTCAGAAAAGATTCAAGATAGAAAGTAATTAGAAAGGTTTTTTCGATGTCTTCCCTGTGTTTCATATTTAATTAAAGATCTAGTTAAATTAAGAAAATCATTGCAGCCGAAAATCAAAAAAGAAGTAAGTCAAACATGGACCCCTGGTGATTTGAAGATTGTTCAAATTTTCAAAAAAATGTGCAAAAATCTTCTTATTCTTAATTTACCTAATGAAGAAGATGATTTAATTCTTGAGACAGATGCCAACAATGAGCACTGGAGTGTAGTACTCAAAAATCAAAGAAGGAGAAAAGCTCTGTAAATATTGCAGTGGAAGTATCAATAAACAGAATACAACTATTCCACTATGGAAAAAGAAATCCTCACAGTCATAAGGGGAATTGAAAATTTCTTATTCTTTTTAGCGCCAAAACCTTTTCTTATTCGAATTGAGTGGAAAAGGAATACTCGGTTTTATCAAAAATAATTTTATCGAATATGTAAGCGAGGGCAACTCCTGCGTTAGCTGTTATGGCTTAATAAGTTTTTTCCCCCCCTTTATTGAACATATACAATGATCGAAAAATTCTCTAGTAGATATTTTAACTCGTGAACCCGCCAATAGTGATCATCTGAGTAGAACTCCTGTAAGAAAAGGGGAAAATCCAAAATGAAATCCCATTCTGCTAGAACGGGTTTCTCCTTCTAGTAGAGTCCTTATGGATGTTTTGAAATTCCATATAAAAAGTAGATCGCGCTTTGGCATGCTGTCTTCATCCTATCTAATAGTGAAAAAATTCAGCCTTCTGGAGTTACAAATAAATTATCTAATAAATCCCATATCCGAATTACTCATTCTTATCAAGACTAATTAAGTTTCATAGTGCATGTTTTAGAGGATGCATTATATTCTTACATCCTTAGATGATCCAACAAAAATTCCATATAATAGAAGCATGTATGTCGAGGTACATTGCACAGTAATTAAGTATGAAAATAGAAAAACGAAATCAGCTCATTATCTTATTCAATTAGTTGATTTAGATGATCTCAATGTTCAAAGATAAGAATAGTTTTTAAAACAACGAGAAGTAGTTAACGATCCTGCTTTAGCAAGAGCCATCAATTTTTGCAATATTTATTATCAAATGTGGGCATTAATTGAACAAGAAAAACAGTAATGCATTGTGGGAATATACTTTTATCTATCATAATGATTTCAGCAAATGTATGAAGGTAGAAGGAGCTACTCCAGAAAATATCTTTGATTGTCTTTTTCATGTTGGAGCTAGAAAATTCTTATCAGAAAAATGAAGGGAATATCTTCATGAATTGTTTAAGTGATGGGATCCAGAGCATCTTCAGTTTGATGAAGATTTTGATGATTATCTAGATAATGATATATTGAAAGACATTATTGGAGATGAATACATGCAAAATCTTAATATGGATGACTACTCATGTCAATAATAAGTGCTCTGAAAAGTTGTTGCACCATTATTATATTTTATCTAGTGTCAAAGTCAGTAAAATAATGTAGTCTACTATAGCCATATGAGAGCAGCTGTAGTAATGTGAAAACATCAGCATGTACTGTAACATTCAGGCATATCCTATGTAGTCCATCTCCTCTATAAAAGGAGTGGCTGAGTGCTGAAAAGGGATACGATCATTTGAGCATACTTGAGTAAAAGAGAAATTGGATATCTGCATTTCTCTATGTGCAAGCATCTTGATGATCTAGTAGCTTAAGCTCTTTTTCAATCTTTCCATTGTAATATTTCTATTTTCAAGCTTTCAATAAAAGAGGTTTCTCAACAAGGAACGTTATCCAATCGAACCGTATGTTTTAAATATTATGATTTCTTGATTAAAGTCTCACTATCATAAAAAATATAAAAAAACTTGATTAGTGAAGATGGTCTAAGGTAAGAAACGAAACGGATTTGTGCTGTACCTGATCTAAGGGAATGCTAGGGTCCAACACCGACTAAGTTCAGATAATGGTTAAAATTCTTTAATTAAGTTTTAATTATTTAGCTAAGCATGATAGATCTCTAATTACAGAAAATATAATATTTATAATATAAGTAGTAGATTATGATAACTAGTATCAAATAAAGTCTTTACAAGAAGCAAAAACACTAAAGATAATCATATTTCCTCAAAAATCCTAGAAAATAACAAAATCAGAATTAGTACCCCATTTTGGGGTCAGTTTATAATTTTATAGAATTTTTGTACCCCATAAAATAATTACCCAAACCAATGTAGTCCCAAAAATATTTACCTAAATAATTAGGATACAGAAATTATTGTACCAAACCTCAGTGGACCAAAAAGGAATTTTTTTTCCAAAAAAAGTGAAAAAACTAGAATAGTAATCAATTACAAAAAGGTCAATGGTAATACTGTCTTTGATGGTTATTATATTCATAACAAAATAGTTCATTTTAATAGAATTCAAGGAGTCTCTTGATTTTTAAGATGGATTGCAAAACCGATATTGATAAATAAAAATAGATGAAGAAAGCATTTCTTTAACTGCGTTTAGTGCCCCTCAAGAATATTATAAGTGAATAGTAATGTCATTTGGTCTTAAAAATACACCCCAAATATTTTTAAAAAAAATCTTTAACATCTTCAAATATCTTAATCCCTGCTGTCTAGTTTACATCAATGATATCATTGTCTTCTTCAAGACTATAGAACAGCACAGAGATGATGTTCTAGCTGTCACCCAAAGATGCATTAATCATATTATTATTCTTGGCAAGAATAAGTGCATTTATGTCGAACAAGAATCGAGTTTTTAGTCTAGAGATAAAAGTTGGGCAAATCATCCTACAAAAAATATTCTAGAAAAAATAAAAAATTTTTCAAAATGATTAAAGATAGGAAGCAATTAAAAAGATCTGTTGGATGTCTTACCCACAGTTCAAATTTCATTAAAGATCTAGCTAAATTGAGAAAACTATTATAACAAAAACTCAAGAAAGAAGTAAGTTGGACATGGACCCCTAGTGATTCAAAGATTGTTCAAAACTTTGCAAATATGTGTAAAAATCTTCATGTTCTTAATTTGCCTAATGAAGGAGATGATTTAATTCTTAAGATAGATACTAGCAATGAGCACTAGAGTGTAGTTTAAAGAAGGAGAAAAACTATGTAAATATTGCAGTGGAAGTTTTAAAAAAGTAGAATATAACTATCCCACGATGGAAAAAGAAATTTTTACAGTCATAAGGAGAATCGAAAAGTTCTTAATCTTTTAAGCCCCAAAGCCTTTTCTTATTTAAATTAATTGCAAAGAAATACTTAGTTTTGTCAAAAAGAATTTATTAAATGTAAGCGCAAGGGCAACTCGTGCGGTGGCAACTATGACTTAAACCAATTTTTTTCTCTATTGAACATATACTGGGATCAAAAAATTTTCTGGCAGATACTTTAACTTGTGAACTCGCTAATGGTGATTATTAGAGTAGAATTCCAGCCAGAAAAGAAGAAAATTCAAAATAAAATCCCATTACTGCTAAAATGGGTTTCTTCTGCTAGTAGAGTCCTCATAGATATTTTGGAATTCTATACAAAAAGTACATCACACTTTGGTCTGCTGTCTTCAACCTGTGTAATAGTGCAAAGATTCATCCTTTTGGAGTTATAAATAAATTACCTAAGGTGTTTTCATGGGATTCCTAAAAAAAGGTTCTCATGTTCAAGGAAAATGGTTCAACGACTGATATGGAGCCTACACCGGCTACTGTTATAATTATTCTTATGATATGTGAAAGTCATGGAGTACTATGATTTTCTTTTCGAATATATCTAGAGTTGGTGGTGTTCGATTCCCAGCAAATTCAATGTCTCCAGATCATCCCATCCTGAAAGCCTAAGAATATGGAATGGTAGCTGACCTCATGGAAATTGCAGATCCAAAGTACACATTCTTCTCAAGACTAACTAAGTTTTAATAGTGAATATTTAAAAGGATTTATGGATTCTTACATCTTTTGATGGTCCAGCATAAATCCCATACAATAGAAGTTTGTGTGTCGAGGTACATTGCATAGTACGTGAGTACTATCTTATTCAATTAATTAATTTAGACGATCTCAATTATCACCAACAAGAATGGTTTTCAAAACAACAAGAAGTAGTTAGTGATCCTACTTTAGCAAGAGCCATTGATTTTTGGAACAATTATTATCAAATGTGGGCATTAATTGAACAAGGAAAGCATTAATGCATTGCAGGCACACTACTTTCGTTTATCATAATAAACTCAGAAAATATATAAAGGTAGGAGGAGCTACTATAGAAGATGTTTATGACAATCTCTTTGATATTGGAGCTGTAAAATTCTTATCAGAAAAATGAAAGGAACATCTTTATGAATTATTTAAAAGATGGGATCTACAACATCTTCAACTTGATGAAGATTTTGATGATTATCTGGATAATGATGAACTAGAAGACATTACTGGAGATGGATGCATGCAAAATTTTAATATGGATGGATAGTATTGTCAACATTAAATGCTTTGAAAAGTTATTGCACCATTATTGTATTTTGTTAAGTGTCAAGTCAGTAAAATAATGTAGTCTACTATAGCCATATGAGAGTGGTTATATGCATGTGCAAATATCAGTGTATACCGTAGCCATTAGGGCATAGTCCAACTCCTCTATAAAAGAAGAGGCCGAGTGGTGAGAAGGGATGCGGTCATTCGAGAATACTTGAGTAAATGAGAAGTCGAGATTCTTTATTTCTCTATGAGTAAGTATTCTGATAATCTTAATAGCTTGAGTCCCTCTTCAATTTTTCTATTATAATATTTCTACTTTCATGCTTTCAATAAAAAAAGTTTTCCAGTAAGAAACGTTATTCAATCAAACCTTATGTCTTAAATATTATAATTTCTTGATTAAAATGTCACTATCCTTTAAATTATAAAACTTGATTAATGACTCTAGTTTGAGGGAGGAAACGAAACGGATTTGTGCTGTGCCTGATCTAAGGAATGTGTAGTGAAGATTAGCAATATTCTGTAAACTGGAAGTTATAGGAACACTATGGTCCAGCGCCGACTAAGTTCAAGTAACAGTCAAAACTCTCTAATTAAGCTTTATTAATTTGGTAAGCATGGTGGCTTATAATCACAAAAAATATAATATTTTTAATATAACTAGTAAATTGTGATAATTAGTACCACTAAAGTCATTATAAGAAGTTAAATCATTTAAAGTAAGCATTTTTCTCAAAAAATCTAAAAATTAGCAAAATTGCTCAAAACACTCCATTGGGAAAAAGTTGAAAATTTCTAAAAGTTCCAAACCAAAATAATGATAAAAATGACTAGAAAGTCACTTTTCTCAAACTTGGAAGGATCAAAAAGTTCATTTTCTTATTTTCTGGACCAAACAATTCAGGCATTAAAGTGGGAGGTATGGAAACGTTAATAATTCCCATTTTTTATTATAAAGTGTAACAGTTTTCTCACCACCAACTGAATTTTTGTACATGAAGAATAAAAAATAGTTGAAATTACTCATCGAAAGAAATGACGAAATTCTTCCCGCGTTGATAGGCATGAAGTTTGGGGTTGCATGACAGTGGGGAGAATATGGTAAACTTTTCATTGAGTGGCAATTTAAGGGTGGACAACAGATCTGGTTGGATCGAGTTAAGGTCGACCTGTTTATAAAGTAAGTCTGGTTAGGTCATAGCTAGGCCGTTAACAAAGAGGGTTAGGTCGGACCGGGCTTGTTACGTAAATAAATGGGTCGACCCATGGACGACACACATTTGTTCCATTTCATAATGGAACAAACTTGTATAAAAAACTCCATATAATAATTAATTATTATTGTTACATATACAGTATTGATAGCAAACTTGACTAATTGCGCATGTAAATTAGTGTAGCTAGTAGGTTGAAAAAAGTACTGAGTCACTAAATGCGTCGTCAATGCATCGACCTGGCCCATACTGACCCGTTAATATTTTTTAATGGACTGACGCACTATTGACCTGACTCATTATTGGTCCGACCCTTTATTAACCCTATTTTAAATGGGCTGACTCGTTGTACTCGATGGGTACCCTACCCGTTGAGCACCCTAGGGTGGCATTGTCTACTGGATGAATTGATCAAGTGCACTATACCTTCAAGCGTACTTGTGGTTAGAGGATGGTGATAGATCTAGCAAAACTAATAAGATTTGAAACTTAGGCCAAACAATTTGGACCGATACTCAATCCAACATCCAAAATAGATTAATCCAATAAATAAATCTAAGATTAAATTGAATCAAAGGATCTGTTTGCTGAGTTTAAGAGGTGTAAAAGGAGATGAATGTTGAAAGAATTGGGTCATGCGCAGAATTGCAAAGGAGATGAAATTTGAACAGGTCGATCCAAGTAGAATTTTGGCAACCCTGGTATGTAAAGGATAATATGAGCAAAGTGGGTAACACTGTTGTTAATATGAGTTTTAGTAATTAGCTGCAGTCTCTGACATATTTGCTATGTCTCTTAATGTGCTTTTAGCTATTCTATATGCTGACAATATGCAAACAAGTGAAACAACCATCCTAAAATGATCTTGAATCAATAACTTTTTATTTGTGTTTTAGCCCATCATTTACACCAAATTCAAAAATTATAAAAAATCTATGATTACTATATCAAAAAGGTAAGTCGGGATTAAAGCATTGGATGTCCATCCTCTTGAAAGTTCTAAAGATATTGGTTTGGACATGGAATGTCCTATTTGCATTTTTAAAAAATATTTTAGCAGGAAATAATCTTTATTGCTTAATGAATGGATATGAAGTAATTATGAGTTGTTACCTATTCAGTACAAATATAATATGGGACAACTTGAAGTAAAAACAGATTTAAATTAATAAAAAGTTCATTTGGGGACGGGGTTGGCTTGTTGCTGGTTCGAGAACATGAAGCTTTGACCACGTTTCGAATTTGTTGGATTAAGGTTCTGTTTGGAAAACAGCTGTTAGCTGTTTCTTAAAAAACGTTTGGTAAAATTAGCTATTTCAAAAATAATTGTCTGGTAACATTACTCTTATGTCTGTAACTGTATTTTATTATAATATTTGCCCATGATTTTTATTTATTATTTATTTAATTTCTTTTTGATATGAACTGAACTTATGTAATATGGAATTTATATAATCCTATTTTTCTCACATTTTTTAGCTAAAACCTACTCGCTCTTTTACACTTATTTGAATTTATGTTTTATAAATTTTCTTTTCAACAAGGGTTGAGTTGATGCACCGTCTAAGATCTAATTTGTAGTACTTCTTGTTATTTATATGGACATGATTTGTATTTACAATAACAAAATTTTATTTTGTATATATATATATATAGACTTGTCAAAAATTAACCCGATTCAAAAATTTGACCCGAACCCGCCCGAAAATTTTAGGTTTTGAAC
This sequence comes from Stenocereus thurberi, assembly GCA_002740465.1. Taxonomy (NCBI): domain Eukaryota; kingdom Viridiplantae; phylum Streptophyta; class Magnoliopsida; order Caryophyllales; family Cactaceae; genus Stenocereus; species Stenocereus thurberi. The sequence goes on from NCQT01101686.1 coordinate 35,403, forward strand.
ACAATTTTCTAGACCCGAACCCGAAATAAAGCGAACCCGCAAAATCCGCAAATTAGCGGGTCAAACTCAATCCGAACCCGAACCCGCCCGCTTGACCTGAACAGTATATCCTTAGTTTTTTATTTTTCTCTAATTTTTCTCTTTTAACAATAATGGTTAGTCATTTTTATTAAGTATTTTGAAAAGATATTATATAACTACTGTATCTATTTACAAATTAAACAATAATAACCTTATCTTTTCTTCTCCATTATCTGAAAATAAAACAGTAGACAACTTTTAAATGAAAAAACGTTAAAAATAAGTATAAAATTGCATGAAATAACTATCTAATTTTTTAAAAAAAGTTAATTTAAAAGAAGACAAGCACTAAAGATGCGAAAGTCATATCATTTATAGTTAGTAAAACAAATCTATCTAATTTTTTTAAAATTAATTAATTTATAATAATTTAAAATTTTGATGTTATAACCGCAAGATAATATCTTGTAGTTCTTTTATTTAATTTTATTTGGTTTTCGTTCTAACTAGTCTTGAACTATGATACTAACGGTAGAAAAACGACTAGCGGTATTTGGATTGGGGTCGGGCCATTAACAAAGTTTTACCTGATTGGATATTGATAGGTTAGTAAAATATTAAATCATTAAAATAGGTTATTAGCGGTGAAACTGTTACAACGTATTAAACTGTTCTAGATGGGCTGCCCAATAAATGATCGGCCCACTATTAACCTTCTTTCAATATACGGGTCGATCTACTCAAAATCAAGTGGAGCTTAATTCTTTATCCGTCCATACAAGATGTTCATATGTTACAATTAAATGTTTGAATATTTTAGTATTCTTTTGAGAAATTACAATTATTATGCATTTTCATTAAATGCTGACATTTTTCAGTACTAAATATGTAGATTTTTTGATTTTAAAAAAAAGAAAAATAACTCACAGAAAAGGCGCTCCAAACCCCTTTGGGTTGATCCAAAACCCGTAAAACCGAAATACATCCGCCCGTATTTTACCCGAACGTGAAATACACCCGACTCATATTTTACCCAAACC
>NCQT01101712.1:20320-31211 GCA_002740465.1 Stenocereus thurberi
ACTCAAAAGAACTATAGGCACACCAAATTGTGTAAAAATGTTCCGCTTGACAAACTTCATGATCGCCTTAGGATCATTAATAGGAGTGTCAATGGCTTTTAGCTATTTGGAAATATAATCAACCTCCAAACGAATGTAGGGATTTGTTATGAGAAGTAGGGAAATGACCTATGAAGCCAATCCCCTATACATAAAAAAGATCCAGCTTGGGAATCCAACTTTAAGGAATCTCATGTCGCTTTTATCTCCATCCATTCAATACCAATAAATAATCATCATGAATCTTCCTATATCCTTGAAGAGGGTGGGCTAATAAAAGCTCACTTGAAGGACCTTGGTGGTGGTCTTGTTTGAACCTATTGCTCTCTTGTCCAGTAGTACTGCTCATGATTAGGAGTCAGCTCTAATACCATATTTAATGCCCCAACTACTGTTGGGCTATGGGCCACTACTAGCAATGGCTTTAAGGATTGTTTACTAGCCCCTCAAATCACTACAGGTTTTTCCAGCATAGTTAACTCCTCGTTCACATGGTGCCTAGGCAAACTTCCCATGACATCACCTATCCTTAGAGTTCACTATAACAAGCATGGTTAACTATGGAGTTTTTAATAATGGGCCTCTTGTAAAGAAATATGCCCCTTAGGTGATATAATATTCATTTTAATCCTTCTAAGCCATATTTTGTTACCATAACTAGTGTATTACAGTATTGAATCCAATGCCAACTCTTGGCTCTACCCTCCCTCTTGCCAAAGTCTAATCCTAGCTCCCTACAACAAGAATGCCTTCAATTCAACATTACCATGGCTTTGTTATGAATGTTCACCAAATTAGTGTTCAATGGTTCTTTGGGAAGTATATAAGTCTCCTTACGGAATATGAAATAAACGCCAATAGTACTTTGCATTTCTTTTCCGCAAAAGGGCAAACCCCCAATTCTCACAGTGCAGGTTTTTACCTGATAATTTGGCTAAATTTGGCCGAATTTTAGCTCTGACCTAAATGGGCCAACGCTGATGAAATTCTTAATTCATATACTTCCCTAAGGTGCCTGTTTTGGCCCAGTGTCCTAAAACTTAGAATTGGGCTCCACCTGAAAGAGAAATAGTTAATATTATGTGGAATATGCACAAAAATAAAGTTTTGGAGCCATGTGGATTTTGCTCTAGTTATGGAAAACGTAGCTAAACCTTGTAATTTCTACACATGAAAGGAGTCCACACCAAGGAAGATGCTCCAATTTTCCAGATTCTTCTTGGATGAGTATAACTTTGTACAACCTTCCTAGACAATGAGAGAGAAATCGTAAAGTTTCCAGCTCATGGATTTTGGATACTTATAAATCCATTCTCAGATTCGAGTATTGAATGAAATAAAGTACAAAGCCATTTTTCTGTAAAATGTCATAATCATAATTAGTATCTTTCTAAAATGATGATTTACTATATACACCTTGATGCAGAGCAAACCATGAAGTCTAACCTCCTAATCAATGTCAAGGCTTGGGTTCAACTTGGGCCCTTAATCACCTATGAGGGTGGTATCGAAGTACTTGGCTCTTCTAAGTCCTTGTTGATTTGCGAACTTTGAGGGACCTAAAGTAAGCTTAGAAAGGTGGTATGGTACTTAGCAGCCTAAATAAGGAGCCTAGCTATTTTATCTCCACATCACCCTATTTTATCTTACTTTCTTATTTTAAGCAGAAATATGGCTTCAGTTCTAGCTCATTTTTGGCTGGTTAATGCAATCCTTTTGGATAAATCTTGCATGGATGGATAGCCCTAGACGTCTATTTCTAACAACCCATAGAGCATCATCAAATTCCAAGAATCGAGCAAGTTATGAGGTTTTACCTGAGTTATGGTCTGTGTAGGGTCTCAGGTGCATGTTTTACTCAAGGATTTATTTGGATCATCTAATGGGAGAGTTAAGGGCCCAAATATGGTGGGTAGCTCATAGACTCTTCTAGAAGGCTCCCACAAAAATCTCCACGATAATCTTTCCCACTTGGATAGTTGAATGACATCACCAAGGAGAAGGAATGTGCAGCAGCACACTAATATCCCCTAGTGGTCCCCCTTTAATTGTACAATTAGCTTGAATTTAATTGGACAAAATTCTTATAATGCTATTGGCTAGTACTAAGCTTAGGGGAGGGGGTATCTTGCTATTTAATTCCTCATTTCTTCTATTACATTCAGCTTTGATGAATATGAATGAATGAAAAGGCTATAAGCCATTTTCTTTCTCAAAATCTCTTAATCTTTATCTCTTATTAGGGTAGTGATTTAGAGTCATTCCTTTATATTAATCCTTGGTGCTTAGGCTTTAGGAGACTAATTGGTGGGTTGCTTATCTCAGTGTTCTTTCAAGAAACAAAGGAGTTTCCTTTTGATTTAGGGTTTCCACCATTTGGGTTGTTCTAGAGGTATTCAACTTAATGGGTTTTCATTTGGATCATTAAGCCATTATTTGGCCAAATGGACGTCTAAATATGCTTCGATTGGTATCAAAGCACAAGGATCCTTCAATGGTAAGAATCAAATCCTCACATTTGGTTATTGCAAATCCTCACATTTGGTTATTGGAATTTGTTGATTGAGTTCTTTCTTTTGTTAACTTGGGATTTGGATACTTTCTACTCCACCTTTTTCTCTTATTTTCCTTAAAGAGCCCAAGCACTCTTCCTTGTTTCCTTTTCAATCCAAAACCCTAAAAACCCACATTTGGTTTCTCCACAAACTCCTCTTGTAGTCCACAAAGAACTCTCAAAATAGCTCAAACACAATCCCCAACGAAAACATAATCCAAAAACTCCACCAAAGAAGCCAAAACACTCACCTATGCCAACCAGATATTTCGTATGGCCTGACATGCCACTCTTGCCTAAGGAAAATTTTCTCCCAGTGTTCTAGCACGGCCACCCTGTGCTGCGTAGCACAACCATGCCCCCCCCAATTTTGGCTTGTGCTTCCTCCGGCACGATCGCGCCACCTTTTCCCGAACTCTTAACCTTCTTCCTTCTCTTGTCTACCTTCAACTATGACCTATAATGCGGAATGTTCTCAACCTACAGGCATCTCTTTAGAGTTACCCTATGAAATGAGGAGAGACAAGGGCATAATCGACCTTTAAGAATAAGTAAGAAAACTTACTATGGAGCTAGAGTAAGTTAAAGGATCCGAATGACAAGTTTCCCAACCTTAGGAGCTTGATGTCAACCCCATTGACATTGCCTACTCTTCTGCTCATGAGGACCATGAAGGTAGAAGTATTGGGGGAAGAGGTCATCCTAGAGATGATCTTAGTGACCTCACGATTAAGGCACTGGAGTTTTATGGAAATTTCAAACTGGAAAACTATATTGATTGGGTGTATGCTATTGAGAGGATCATTGAACTCAAGGAGTACAATGATGAAAAGGCCTTCAAATTGGTCATTCTCAAGTTAAAAGGGTACGCCTCCTTGTGGTATGAGACCTTAAAGAAGAATAGAGCAAGAAAAACTAAATCTAAGATCAAGACTTAATCCAAGCTCAAGAAACACATGGAGAGGAGGTTCTTACCTCCCGCATACAAGCAAGAGCTTTACCTCAAGATTACCTCTCTTAGCCAAGAGAACCTCCAGATGGAGCAGTACATTCGAGAGTTCAAGCAACTCCAAATGAGAGTTGGCTTGAATAAAGACAATGGGCTTACTATTGCTAGGTTCATCAAGGGACTCTCTCCTAGCATCGCTCATAAGGTGGAACTACAACCGTATTTATCTTTCAATGATATTTTTCACCTAGTAATCAAGATTGAGAAATAACTTAAGGGTAGAAATCCCTTTGCAACTCCTTCCCCTTATCGACCCCAAAGCACACCTAAGAGTTTCCCTTCCTACAACAAAGGTGACACTACCCTTACACCTATCAAGGCCTTAGATAAGGGTAAAGGAATTGCTATTGAGCCTCCTAGGTGCTTCAAATGCCATGGGTTCTGACACTTCCAAGCGGATTATCCCAGCCAAAGGACCCTCTCTATTACAGAGGTGGAAGAGATCCGAGCTCTAGAGGAAGAAAATAGTGAAGAAGAGTTTGAAGAAGAAGATCACGCTGTAGTCACTCCGGATGTTGGAGAGCCATTGGCGATCCGAAGAGCCCTCCATGCCAAAGAGGTTCCCCTTGAGCCTAGTCAAAGGGAACAAATCTTCCACAGTCGATGTACCATTAGAGGCAATGAATGTGAGCTTATTATCGATAGAGGTAGTTACACCAATGTAGCTTCTATGACTCTTATTGACAAGCTTCAAGTCCCCACCAAGGTGCATCCCCCTTTATTCTCTTTAGTAGCTCAAGCAAGGAAGTGAGGTAACCATTTCTAAACAAGCTATTATCTCTTTTTCGATTGGTCCTTATTGTGGTAAGGTCCTTTGTAATGTTCTTCCTACCGATGCTTGTCATATATTACTTGATAAACCTTGGTTGTATGACAATCATGGGCATGCATGATGGGCATGACAACATCGATGCCCTTAAGTTCAAGGGTTGTAGCCTCACTTTGACCGTCCTACCACCACCCACAGCTCTTAAAATTAAACTAGGGAAGGGAAGTGAGAAAAGCCTCTACATGAGTGAGACACAAGTAGAGAGAGCCATTAGTAAGAGCAAGCCTTTATTTGCCTTACTTAATGATTGAATCAAACACTATTGAGGACATGAGCCCCTTATACCCTCTTGCGCCATCACTCTTGAGAGAGTTTGAGGATGTTTTTCCAATGATCTCCCACTGGGGCTCCCTTCTATAAGAGAAATTGAGCACTAAATTAATCTCCTACTAGGTGCCCCTTTGCCCAATAAGCTGACTTACTGGTGTAATCTTAATGAGCTGAAGGAGCTCGAAAGACAAGTCCAAGAGTCAGTTGATCATGGGTACATTAAGGAGAGTTTGAGTCCTTGCTCGGTTCCCACTCTTTGGGTACCTAAGAAGGATGGTATGTGGTGCATGTGAGTGGATTCTAGGGCCATCAATAATATCATAATCAAGTACCAGTTTCTTATTCCATGATTGGACAACAAGCTTGATGAGTTGCATGGGTCCAAGATCTTTTCCAAGATTGACCTTCGGAGTGGTTATCATCAAATCCAAATGAAGGAAAGAGATGAGTGGAAAGCAACCTTTAAGATCAAATATGGGTTATATGAATGGCTACTAATGCCCTTTAATCTTTCTAAAGCCCCAAATACTTTTATGAGGCTCATTAATGAAGTCTTGAGGTCATCTATCGGGAAGTTTATTGTGGTATACTTTGATGATATCTTTCTTTATAGCCAAGATGAGGCATCTCATACGGAACACCACACTTAAGTGTTCCAAGTCTTAAGGCAACAAGCTCTATATATTAAACTTGAGAAGTGTGAGCTCTTTACTCCTCGAGTTGTCTTCCTTGGGTATGTTGTCTCCAGTGAGGGAATCCAAGTTGATGAAACCAAGGTTGAGGTTATCAAGAGTTGGCCTATTCCTATAACCATCAAGGAAGTCCGTAGCTTTCATGGGTTGGCTTCTTTCTATCATCGGTTCATCAAGGGTTTTACCTCCATTACGGCTCACTTGACTAAGTGCATGAAGAAGGGTACCTTTGAGTGGACAAAGGCTACCCAAAGGGCCTTTGAGTCCATCAAGGGGAGGCATTTTTTGGCCCCTATCTTAGCCCTACCCAATTTTAAGCTCCTTTTTGAAGTTGAATGTGATGCTAATAGAGTTAGGATTAGTGCGGTTCTCACTCAAGCCTAGCACCCTCTTGCCTACTTTAGTAAGAAGTTGAATGCTTCAAGACTCAACTACTCCACTTATGATAAGGAGTTCTATGCCAATGTTAGGGCATTCGAGTAATGAAATCATTATCTCAAGCCCAAGTCTTTTGTACTCCATTCATATCATAAGGCTTTGTCTTTCATCAACGGTCAACACAAGTTGAATACAGGGCATGCTAAGTGGGTTGAATTCTTTCAATCATTCACTTTCTCTTGCAAGTATAAGAGTGGGAAAGAGAATGTAGTTGCTGATGCCTTGTTAGGGAGGTATGCTCCTCTATTAATCCTAGAGGCAAGGTTCTTGGCTTCCATTCCATCAAGACCTTGTATATGGAAGATGAAGATTTCAAGATGGTGATTGATGATCCCTCTACCTATGGCACTTATGCCTTGGGAGAAGGATTCCTCTTTAAGCGAAACAAGCTATGCATCCCTAAGAGTCCTCTAAGGGACTTGATTGTCAAGAAGGCATGACCAATACCTGCTGCAAGCGCACGCGTAGTTGTAGTATAGATAAAAGATATCGTTCCTTAAGGACTAAAGTAATCTATCGAGCCTAGTCTTATCAGAATATGCTAAGCAAAATTCCATTTCAAGCGATTTTGATCAACTACTGCAAATGAACTTGTCTAAATCAATAAGAGAAAAATGTCTAGGAATTTTTGCAGTTATAGAAGAGAATTGGATCCAAATTAATAAACATTTGCTGTTCTCTAATTAGTTAATTCCGAGGAATTGCAATCTTTTCTAGAAACTTGATTTATTTTTTCAAAATAAATCAAATTTGCCTAAACTAAGCAGACGTCGAGCTAGTTTGATTTAATCCAAGTTTAAAATCTTCAATTACTTACTAGCGTTCCTAACATATAAATCTCTCTTTTGAGATGAAGTTATGTTATGTCTATTTAAGTAATCCAACAACCAAATGTCATCTTTTGAATGCTCACTCGATTGTTTTAAGTGTGCAGGTAAACTTTGGCCAAAAATCAACTCATGACAATCTAAACACTTAACAGAACTAAATCAAACCAATCATGAAAATAAGCATAATTGAATAAACTAGAACATGATCTAATACACTTCCAAAAGCTACTAAATTCCTAGACTAAGAAAACTACTTAGGCATTATTAAAGATAAACAAACTAACTAAAAATCGGCAAAATCTGAGCAGAAGGGGCTCAACTGACATGACCTTCACCAAGGCCTTCAGAACTAGCTCAGGATCTAAACTCTCATACTCAAAACTCATACAAAAGCAAACACAAAACTAAGGAACAAAATTTGAGAGTAAACTAATCTTCACTAGGCTAATTCTACTTGCTTTGTTTGCTATGAATTCCTCTTCCTCGCTGCTGAACGCTGCTATTTATAGAAAATTCAAGTTAATCTCAGCCACACAAGCGAGGAAAAATGAAGAGGCAGTAGTTACAGGCCTATCACAGTTCGTGGCATCCACCACGGTCTGACTGTGGTCTGCATTGGAACTGGTTTCTTGCTCTTTTCTTGCTCCACGGGCATAGCAACTCATGCATGACAGTGGGGGAGGTCAAAACATAGCCATTAAAAGGCAAATGTTGGGTGAAAAGGCTAAAAATCCTACAAAACACATAAAATAACTACACTCAAGCATAAATCAAGAATAGGAGAGTAAACAATATCAGTAAGCACAGAATTCTCCTAAAAATGAGGCAAAACAACCCTAAAAAGATGCACATATTAAGCACTTATCAAACTCCCCCATGCTTAAACTGTTGCTCGTTCTCAAGCAATGCAAAAACTAAAAAGGGTATACACAACCTTCTCGGGATAGACATAGGTAATATTCAAATGGCAAAGTTGATCCAAAGGTATCCCAAAAAGATGCCAAATATCATTAACAAATAGAATAGGGAATGAATTTCAAAAACCTTTCATAGATCATAATGCAGAACTTGAACCAATCTTCCCCCAAAGCATGAAATACAATCATTCTAGCATATGAAACAAGCGAAATTAGCAAGGCCGGTAGAACCTCACTATAGTTACGCAACACTCAGCACTCATGTGTTTGACAGTGTATATATATGAAGGCTCTCTCAATTCTCATACCTTGGACACAAATCTACCATAGGCTTGATAAGATTCTCAAATTCACCACCACTAAAGTGCAAACACACTAAACAATCGTGAGGACTTTCATAGGGATGTAATGGGGTTTAGGATAAAGGTAAGACGGGAACAAATATTTTTGGAAATGAGGAGCTAAAAGCCAAAAACTAAGCGCTTAAATAATTCCAATGCATGATACTACATCATTCTCGATCCATATCAAATAAATCCCAAATTGAAAAGAGAAATAGTCGAAAATCTTAAATATCTTACATTCCCACTAAGGCTAATCACTTTCTTCGAGTTTTTTTCCTTCTTTTTTTATTGTTTCTTTTTTTATTGTTTTATTGTTTTTTTTTCCTTTCTTTTTTTTTTTTTTTTTTTTTGTTATTTAAAAAGGAATAGCCAAGGGAATTCCGTAACAAACTTTAAAATTGAATGCTTCTCTAAACTTTACATAATAAAACAAGGGATTTATCAATGTTCACATCCCTGCACCAAATAGGCAAAATTCACTAAAGAGAATAACAATTCACCACCTTGATGCAAAAGAATGCAACGCCCCTCTAGCCTTGGCTTAAGGATAAGACAAGTATTTGGCTATGGGCTAAAAAAAGGAGGTTCAAATAAAGAAAAATAGTTATAGGCTCAAAAGGGCTAACAAAGAATACAATACTTAACAAGGATGACTATTTAGCTGTGGTGTTAACAAAATCAAAGAAAGAAAAATGCTTCAATCATATTGCCTAAATGCATATGTGAAATGTGATCTTAAATGAGAATCAAACCAAGTTCTAAAGAAATGATTTCAAGGAAAAGTCACACATGAAAGAAATATTAGACTATAATGATAAACAGTCTGTAAAGACTCAACGTCTCACGGGATATCTACCAAAAACAAAGTTAGCTCATTAGTAAACACATGCCAAAGATCTTATAAAGACTCATAGGTAAAAATAACATTTCGCGTCCAACATGTGGTCAACACATGGAATTCATTTCGAAAACTCATTCGCAAACATTTATGTACAATTTGGGCGAATCAAAAGATCAAACTAAACCAAAGAAAGTAACCAATCTATAAAGATCATTATCCGAGGATTTTTCTTTTCTATTATTTTTTCTTGTGCTTTTTTTTTAATGATCCTACTCACAATGCAAACTAAAATGCAAAAGAAACTAACAAAAGAAAGAAACTAAAATGCAACCTAGAAGAAAACTAAATGCCCTACTAAAACAAAACTAAAACGAAAACTACCAAAACTACAACTAAAAATATATACAAAGCAAAAACAAACACACCAAACAAAAACAGGCATCAAATACTAAATATAAGAACTAATTCCTCCATGCTTGAATCACATATTGCCATAATGTGGGCACATCATAATAAAAAGGGAAGGGGAGGAGTGGAAATCAAAATCAAAGAGGATGAGTGGAGGAGGATAGGGTGGTTATCCATAGAAGGTATGCCAATCTCACCAGGTCTCTAGACATGCCCTATATTCTTGGAAATATTGGGTCTGGGAAGCAAGTAACCCACAAAGCTCATCGTGGCGCTCTGGGACAAAGTCCTAAAGAGCGGCACTCTCTGAAGCAACAAACTTTCGGAGGAAAACTTGCTCATCTTGAATGGACCTAAGGGTGCCTTGGAGGTCAGAATAGTCCGATGGGAGTAGATGAGAGGATGAACTAGGTCCTGCTTGAATAGAGTAAGGGGCGGGTTGTTGGGTTATGGGTCCAACAACCTCATCATCTCCAGGTACCCAGTAAAGGTTAGCCCGGTGAAGTAGACTAGTGCAATTAACATTGAGAAGCGGCAAATGCAAGTCCCTGGGGTAAATCTAACATAAACAACCATCATAGAAATTCATAATTTCAAAAGTAGCATGATCAAGCTACTCAGATCCAGAAACTCTATCCTCAAGATTGCGCTCAACACCCAAGAATCTAGCAATAGTAGTTATAATTCTACCAACTACTATCCGACCTTTAGTGCTAACAGCAATACTATGCAATTGCCTAGCTAAAAATGAACCTGGGTCAAGTTGAACTCTATATCTCTTCAGGTTTAATCCTGAGTTGATGGTACCTTGATGCCAACTCAATCCTAGAGAAGACTTCTGGTCCTTGCAGTTGGTCTAACAGGTCATCTATCCATGAAAAAGGATGCTTATTTTTTATGGTGATCTTATTCAACTCCCTGTAGTCAATACATAGCCTTAAAGTTCCATCTTTTTGCTTTGAGAACAACACGGGGCACTCCATGGTGATACACTTGGCCGAATAAATCCCTTCAACAACAGCTTATCTAACAGAATCTTCAGTTCTTTAAGTTCAGTTAGGGTTATATGATATGGGACTTCGGGGATAGGTTAGGCACCAGGGGTTAATTTAATTCCAAAATCAATTTCCCTTTACACGGGTAGTCTTGGTAACTCTTCAGGAAAAACATCTTCAAATTTACATACTACAGGAATATTTTCTACTTTCATTCTTTTGTTTGGGTGTCAATAGCATAACACCAATATCCAATACACCCTTGATATAACAGCTTACTTGCTTTCATAGCAGAAATCAATGGATAAGATTCTTCCTCTCTCTGCCCACAGAAACACACTTTTCTTCCTTTTTCATACTTTAAAATAACCTTAAGATCTTCATAGTCAATCTTAGATCTACAAGTGTGGAACTAATTCATTACCAAAATGATATCGAAATCAAACAAATCAAATTAAATCAGATCCACAGGGAAAGTTATAAGACCCGCATTTTCTGTTTTCCGGTAAGCTAACTGTATTACGTTTTTAAGTTATAAATTCGTATTTTTAGCAACTATATGCGTTAAATTATTACCTGATGTGCTTATGTGGATGATAATTTTATTGAAAAGAATTATTATTGCTATTGTTGATTTTAAAGTGAATTCACGCCATTTGTGCTTTTAAATTATAATGATAGTTTAATTTAGTCATTATTCGATTCATTTAGTCGTTTCCCGAATA
>NCQT01101722.1:3351-17873 GCA_002740465.1 Stenocereus thurberi
GGCATTCCAATCATAAAATCCATGGTGACGTGTTCCCATTTCCACACCGAGATTGGCAAGGGTTGCAGCAGTCTTCCAGGCTTCTGATACTCGGTTTTCACCCTTTGGCACATAAGACATCGAGCCACGTAATCCGCGATGTCCCTTTTCATCCTATTCCACCAATAATGGGTTTTCAAGTTATGGTACATCTTCGTACCTCCGGGATGAGTAGTAAGTGCGGAATTGTGCGCTTCATTTAACAACTCCTTTTTGAGAGCTGTTATGTTTGATACACAGAGTCTATTCCCATGCCAAAGCACTTCATTTTGGACGGTAAATTCCTTATTCTTTCCTTCTTCTACACCTTTCCTTATCTTCATAAGTTCAGGGTCGTCCTTTTGCTGTTGCTTAATCTGTTCAACCAATGGCGAGGAGATTTGAAGTGCTGCTATGTAGCTTGATTCCATAGTAGTACTACTTCTATTTGTAGCACGTCAAGCTCTTTCAGGAGTCTCTCTTCTTGCGTGAGTAGGCAGGCTACAGATCCAGTAGATTTTCTACTCAGTGCGTTAGCCACCACATTTGCCTTACCAGGGCGATACTTGACCTCCACATCATAGTCTTTCAGGAGCTCTAACCATCTTCTTTGCCTCATATTCAATTCTTTCTAAGTAAAAATATACTTTAGGCTCTTATGATCAGTATATACCTCACACCTTACTCCATAGAGGTAATGTCTCTAGATTTTCAGGGCAAACACAACCGCGGCCAATTCTAGATCGTGCGTTAGATAATTTTCTTCGTAAGGCTTCAATTGGTGAGAGGCATAAGCGATAACTCTACATTTCTGCATTAATACACATCCCAGTCCCTTCTTGGATGCATCACTGTAGATTATAAACCGTTCATTGCCGTTAGGTATTGCTAGTATTGGGGCAAATACCAATCGTTTCTTTAGTTCCTGAAAGGTATCTTCGCACTCTATGGTCCACTCAAATTTATTGGTCTTCCAAAGTAATTTACTGATAGGTAGGGCTAGTTTAGAAAATCCTTCTATAAATCTTCGATAGTAGCCAGCCATACCTAAGAAGCTTCGCACTTTGGAGATATTTGTGGGTCTTGGCTAATTTACAATGGCCTCTACCTTTGCCGGGTCCACTGATATACTATCTTTGGTCACTACATGTCCGAGAAATTACACCATTTCTAACCAACACTCGCACTTTTTAAGCTTGGCATATTGCTTGTGCTCTTCCAGGGTTTTCAACACCATTCGTAAGTGGTTTGCATGTTCTTCCCTGGTCGCTGGATCCTCCTGGCTAAATTTCCTTTTTGGCTAAGCCCATTCACCGACTTTCAGCCTGAGTCTCTTCTATGACTCGGCTATTTTAACTGCTCTTTGATACATCTCCTGGAAACCAGAGAAGACATGCCCAGCTATCATTCGTTTAATTGGTCTTCTCAAGCCTTTTCAAAATGATCCATTTTCATCTCCTTGGTGGCGACCTGGTTTGGTGCGAAACGATTAAGCTCATTAAACTTCGCAGTATATTCCATCACGCTCATTTGCCCCTATTTTAGGCGTAACAACTCTTATCCCTTAGCCCTTTTCATGTCCTGAGGATAACATTGGGCATCCATCATGGTCTTTAGCAGTTCTCAAGTTAAAGCTGGTTTACCAGCTCGAGGTTTGACACTCCTCAACCGAAATTCAACCTCCTTTTCAAACTGGTGGGTTGCTAAGCGTACTTTAGAGCCTTTGAGACAGTCCATCACTTCAAATAAATTCTCCATTCTTCTTAATCATTCTTCATACACAAGGGGGTCTATCCCACCACTAAAACTTTGGTGGTTTCAGCTTGTTGAACTGACAGATTATTTCTAAGGCGGTTGGCTCTACCACTGGTTCCCTTCAGGGAGGCATTGGCTACACAACTGTTTATACAAAGTTGCTTAGTTTTATGTATGAAAACAGATTTGTCAAAGGCATTTGAAAGCATAGTACAATATTAGATAGCATTAATAGTTTTTAAGTATTGGCGCAATCCTACTCTGGTCGCACAAACATGTCTTTTTCCTTACTAAAAATACACATTCACATTTTACGAGACTTTAGGGGTAATACCCCTGCTTATTTATTCATTTCGAGGGTACACGTAGCTTGGAAGTCATCTAAGAGCTTCTGACATACTAATGCCTTAGGGAGGAAAGAAACCAGGAGGGTACACTAGCTATGACTTATTTAGATAAATTGCATACACTAGCAACTTTGGGTTACACATGACTCTAATCATCTCCTGAGGAATCTTCCTCAGCCGGGTTATCTGCCGCTGGCTCATTCGATCCTTTAGACTCAGGTGGGGCTAAGAGCTTTCGTAGTACTAGAGTAGGAGTGTACTCTATGTTAGGCGTCTCATCCACTGGTTCTTCCATCTTAAGCATGGTAGCTTGCCACCCCTGAGGATAGTACGCTCCATAGGCATCCATCTAGTGCACCCACATCACAGCAACTCGCTTATAGCGCACTGCTTGTGATACTTCAGGGAAAAGACGCCTCATTCGGTGAAATTCCACTTAATTTCTCTGAGCCACAGTGGTGGGGAGGCGTTGGCTCAACGCATGTTGGATGAGTTCGGTTTGGAAAAGTTGGACGGCAGCTGCATTTCTCTGGCATGAAGTGAGTCCCAAGTGATCTACGTAGCGCTCTGATCGTAGTAGGAATTCTACTAAACCTCGATAGGAGTAAGGGGCACATCCCTTCCTACATAAGGTTAAATGTCGTAAGGTGATAATCGCTTCCTTCCATTTTCCATCCAAGGGCATCTTCCTTATAAAGCTTGCTGCCCAAGTACTTTGATTGATTCTGTTGGGCACTTTTCGGCTATACACCTCCATTGCATGCCAGAATACAACCGCATTCCATGCGGCCAACCAAAAAGACAGGTAAATGTGATCAACGATGTGAAAAACCATCCTACACTACCACACTGGGTTAGGAATGAAACTAGCAAGCACGTATTTGTATAGGAGTCCTAAGCTGCATTTCTAGTTCCTGCATACAAGTATGCAATGCAAGCACATAGTAAGCTCATGTAGGCACTTTAATGTACATATTTCACACACTGATACTCCTAAAGTCACATCTAGATGCCTATGCAAATCTATGGCTCTGATACCACCCAATGTAACACCCCTCTACTCACGAGGATAGTTACATCGCCAGGATCCCCCAAGGGAGACCCCTAAGGCTATCGTAACTAATGGCTTTCTTAAAGATTCTACCTAACTCTAGGTTAGTTAGGGAGTTTCTGGAATGAAACTACAAGAGTTCCGTTTGCAATTGCAACGTTTGTAAAGTTTGCATTGCGAACTTAACGGGTACCTGTGAGTTTTCAATAAAATTCAACAAAAACTAAAATTTTCTCACAAGTCACACACTCGGGGTTGAGGCTTATGCCTTTACAAATACTTGTTCGAATAATTTACATAGGTTTACACACCCCCAGAGCCACTACACGCTTGTTTCATACACTTCCTTAACCAAAATATTAATTCAGGCAGCTTCACAAACATTGCTTCACAGGTACACCTGCAAGAACGACTGGTAGTCCTAAAAAGCAGACAGGTTCTTTATTCATTCATCACCTGGGGGAAAAAGGGGAAAGAAAATGGAGTGAGCCACCACATGCCGAGTGAGTGTTCCTCCACTCCTTAAAACAAAACCTTTTACAAGCAATATTACTCATAATATTCACTTAACAAGCAGTTAAGTAATACTATCATTGTATTAAGCTACATGTCACAGATCGTAGGCTCTTGACCAGACATTCAAGCATGATAGATTCTTAGTTTTGAATAACGATGGCATGTTAGGAACTTGCTTACACAATGTATAATTCTAAAACATAAATATTTGATGCACTATCACTTATATACTCAATATGCACTTTTAAAAATCATTATGTGATGCACTATGAGAAACATAGCCAGACGCTACTTTGAAGTCACACACATCCATGCGTAGAAAACCCTTTTTCGTTAGGCACATGTAGAAACCTTCTTTACTTTCTTTGCAAACACTTTTTATAGTTTTCTTAAGATTAATATTCCTTCAAGAAATCTCTTCGTATTGGCCTTTTAAGACCCTTATGACTTTCTTTCTTTCTTAAACACTTAAAAAGGCTACACGCCAACTGTTTTCTTACTCATTAGAAAAGTACGCTGGACATAAGATTATCATACAATGCTAGTTGGCAGATATCTACACTCAATCCCAGTGAGATTAACTCACACTAAGCTCTTACACCTGGGATGACAACTAACTTTTAGACCTTAACCCTCATCAGGGTCTCTAGGGATTACTCCCTAGGCTAGTGATTCCCCCGTTCAAGCAGAGTCACTCCCATCTATTGTCCCTGGGCACTTATCTTAGCCATTTAAACTGGTAATAATGACTAATAGCTTTGTTGTTTCTTCTGGTAAAATTATTTGTCATACAACTCACACTTTTGGAAAATGTTTTAGGGATTCCCCCGTTCAAGCAGGTTCACTCTCAAATAATGGTTGTATAGCTAAAATAGGCCATTGCTTGCTATTAGTCATGACTATTATTACTTTGAAAACACGAAAAACGTTCTTTGTCAAATCACCACACTCACAAGCACAATGCATCTTAATAACATAAGAGGGGAGGGATTTGCACGTATTACATTCAAGCACTTCATAATCATTTCAACAATACAATGAGCCACATAGGGCCTTACAATCTACAGGATTGCAGTTAATTCACAACCCAGGCTCCCTCCTCACAAGCACCATACCACAAAGAACCTCGAACCACTCATAGTTCTACCTCAAACCATCTAACTACCATCTTGATTTTCAATTTAGTAATCATAGCATATTATCATGCAAGCTTATAAAGAGACGTGTAATAGAGTTCATGCACTTATCTGGGCAAGCAGCACCATCTAGCGGTGTGTTATAGCATATATAAGCACATACATATATATCTATATTGCATCAACTTGAAGTAGACACTTAATAAACCGTATTAAACAAACAAGGCATGAAACTCGATTACATTCATGACTTATGTTTAGGAATTAAGCCTGTCATACCCATGTCATTTTAAATTACTATTCAGGCATAAAATGACTACTTAAGCAGCATCGATTGAAGGGCTTCGTTTATTATATCAAAATTACTATTCAGGCCTAATTAAACCAACTAAGCCGCATATGAATCGAGGCATTCATTCATTATATCGAAATTACTATTCAGGCATACATTAACCAATTAAGCAAACATCGAATCAAGGGTTCTGTTTATCACATCAAAGTTACTATTCAAGCCTAATTAAACCAACTGAGCATAATATGAATCAAGGCATTCGTTTATTATATCGACGTTACTATTCGAACCCTTTTACGTCATTTAAGCATAATACGATTCTAAGCATTTATTTATCATATCGATGTAACTATTCGAACTTAATTGGGTCATGTAAACATAATATGATTTTAGGCATTCTGTTATTACATCGAAGTTACTAATCGAGTCAAAATTGAATTTACTTGAATCAATTCTAAACATGCATAACTTGTTTCGAACTAAACTTTCAGGCATGTATTAATCGAATATACTAAAATCGATCCTAAACATACATGACTCGTTTCGAACAAAACTTTCAGGCATGTATTAATCGAATATACTAAAATCGATCCTAAACATGCATAACTCGTTTCGAACTATAATTTCAGGCATGTATTCCATCTAACTTAGAATGTATAGTTTACTCATTACAGTTTCTATGAAATTAACTAAATCTAAGCTGACATGTATCATCATTTAGGCTAAAATAACTTAGACTAGCTTAAATTCAACCCTAATAGAGTAATTTCACGCCCCAAATGCACGCCCAATTCGCTGAACTCGAACCTTAGCTCGACTGCTCGCTAAACCCGAAACCCTAGTTTCCAATTTGATGAAGTTTCAATGTGGTTTGGGTCGAATTCGACCCCTTAATTTTTAGTGGGGGTTGATTTTGGTAAGTATGGCCGGATTTCGGCACGTGGGTGGTGGATTTCGGGGCGACGACATGTGGGTTTCTGCGTTTGCTCAGCTGGGAGAAGTGGAGGAAGGAGAACGGTGATGGTCGGCGGCTGGTGACGAGTGGGTAGGGGACCGATGGTTAACTCCTCTCACCGGCGACGTCTGGCAGACGGCGGTGACGCCAGATGCCGGCCAGTAGTTACTGGTGAGAGAGAGAGAGAGAGAGAGAGAGCAGCGAGTGTTAGAGAGAGAGAGATAGTCGGGGGTCTTGGGTCTCAGGCACCCGAATTAGCCCCTCTTTATTCTAATTTCCTTTTCCTGTTTTTTGGCTCAATTAACCAATACAGCTAGATTCTAGTCTTAAACTCATTAGCGATTAGACTAAACTCGAGTTGAAATGTCCTACAACTAACATTTTAGTTTAAACTTCGGTAATCGGCTAAATAAAACGAAAACGCTTTTAAAACTCGGGTACGCATCGATATAAAAATTTTATAAATAAGTAACGTGAGTAATAACATTAATCATATAGTCGTCCTTTTTAGTGAAATTAATTGTCAAAATGCACATAGTTGACTTAATATCCTTGTTGAAAAATAATTCAAACGCAACTTCATAAATTTAGCAATTAAAACAGTTAGTCAGCAGTAAAATGAATGTGCAGCCCTTACATTTTCCCTTCACACCTTTTCTGTATGTGAAATAGAAATCTATTAACTTTGAATGCAGGCCAAGATGTAACTTTCCTTAAAGGCAATTGAGCCAAGTGGTATAAGTGTACTTGGCGTTCGTCATTGAAGATTTGTACAATTTCAACCTACATTAATTTTTACAAACTTGATCAACATGGGAACCATATTGTGTAAGATGTTCTGAAGTAGATGAATATATAATATAAGAGGCAAGTTTATGCTCTTACGGTATTTTTGAACCAACAAATAAATTCAGCCTCAATCGTGGCATCTATCTCCACGTCCATTAAAGTGGGGTTTTCATGTAATTGTTGTTGTTTGAATAAACTATGAGAATGATATTCATCAGCACGAAGTTCCCATTTAACTTCATTACCATATAGAAAAGGGTGCAGGTAGAACTTACTCGATATAAGGTTGAACTTCATTATAGTTCAACAAAATGTGAAGATGTGCAGCATGCAACTCTGCATCCGTTAAGTACGTCTGTGTACGAATTTCCACTGGAGTACCTTGGGTTTGAAAAACTGATAAAGTAGGTTGCATTTGTGGCTTGTCATTGTCATCCTCATTACGTCGACATCTTGTGCGCATTGAAGGCACATCAGTGCCGAATTAATACGAAGAAAATTGCGATATCTCAAACAACAAGTATGCTTCAGCCATTGATCCCTCAGGATGTGTTTTGTTTTTCATCTTCTTCTTAAGCCAACCAAAGTACCTAAATTACAACAACTTATATAAGTATTTCGGTATAACACTACTGCTGATTAGTGCTCTATGATATTTGGATACATATTTACCTTTCAAATAGATACATCCATCGATATTGCACTAGACCCCCTAGGTGTGCTTCTTCTGCCAAGTGTATAGGCAAGTGCTCCATGACATTAAAGAATCCCGGTGGGAAAACTCTCTCTAATTTACAAAGTATGATGCTTATATTACGTTGCATTTCTTGTAGCACATCAACCCTTAATACTGTTGAGCAAAGATTTTTGAAAAATTCACTTAACTCAACGAGTGGTTCTAATACATCATCTGGAAGGGCACGAAATGCTATTGGTATAAGCCTCTGCAAAAATAAATGACAATCATGGCTCTTCATGTTTTGAAACTTTGCAGATTTCATATCTACACAGTTTACAAAGTTAGAGCAATATCCATCAGGCACTATTAGTTACTGCGCCTACTCACACACCCCCTTTCGTCTGTCCAAAGAAAGGGCGTAGAAAGCCTTCGGTTTTAGTTTTCGGCCATTAACACCATGTCTGAGGTTCAACTCACTCCGATCACACATCTCCGCCATATCTAGCCTTGCCTTAACATCATCTTTGTTTTACCAGGTACATCCATGACAGTGTTGATGATGTTATCACAAAAGTTCTTCTCTATGTGCATTACGTCCAAATTGTGATGTAGTAGTTGGCCTCCCCAATAAGGTATTCCTTTGTTCAATTATGAAAATTCTCTTTAAAACTCGGGATGATGAAATCTCCATCAGTGGTTACTTTAGAAAGACTCTTAACCTTATGGTATAGTTCCTCCCCATTTTTTCTAGATGTAGGACCATCGTTCACAACTTTTTCTCTATGAAATGCAATTCTGTTTCTTCGAAATGCATGATGTCTAGGCAAGAATCGATGGTGACAGTCAAACCAGGATGGTTTGCCCCCACGTTTTAAATGTGTTGCTTTTAACTTCTCCATACAAACAGGACAACTCAAAACACCATGAGTGCTCTATCTAGATAACATTTCAAGGGCTGGGAAGTCATTTACTATCCACATTGATGCAGCTCTCGTAACGAATTGAAATGTCATAAGTTTGAACACCATCCCATAGCATTTTCAACTCATCAATCAAAGGTTGCAAGTACACATCTATTTTGTTCTTCGGATTTATAGGCCCAGGTATAATGCGAGTTAAGAACATATATGGCGTTGTCATGCACATATCCAGGGGAAGGTTATAAGGTGTCACAACGATAGGTCAAATTGAATAAGGCCGTGTAGATTGTGCAAATGGGGTAAACCCATCTGCACACAAACCAAGTCTCACATTGCGGGGCTCCGAAGCAAAATCTAAGTGTTTGTAATCAAAATGTTTCCATGCTTCCCCATCTGAAGGGTGACAAAGAACACCATCCTCACGCCTATTGTTATAATGCCACCTCATGTGTTCAGCTATGCTTCTTAAGGTGTAAAGGCGTTGTAACCTAGGTATCAACGGGAAGTAGGACATTTTCACATATGGTTTTGGTTTTCCATTATCGCCTGACTTCTTTGGCTTCCATCTTGGTGCATCACAAAACTTACATTTTTCAAGTGCTGAATACTCCTTACAATACAATAAAACCATTACGGCAACAATCAATGGTTTGTACATCTAAACCCAAACTTCGAGCCTTCTTTTTCAACTCTGAGTAATTTTTGGGGACACGATTGTCTGCCGGACAACTCTCATGCATTAATTGCATCACCTCATTCAAACATTTTTGAGGCATATTATAATTAGATTTGATACTCATCAATCTAACCGCATTTGGCAATTCAGTTTAGTTACTACACCCATCCCATATAGGTCTCTGCGCAGCTTGAAGCATATTATAGAATGCCTGAGCTTCTGCATTTTGTTGCTCATTGCCACTAACTTCATTAGTAATCATTACATCATTCACCATTGCTTCAACATGATCCATAAATGGTTCAGTACTATCAATGTCTATGGGACTTGAAACCATGTGCTCATATAAGTTTTGTGCGTTGCTACTTCCGACATTGTCATAGGAAGTAGGTTTTAATTTCCCATGAAATGTCCAGTACCAATAGCCTTTAACAAAACTGTTTTGCTAAAATTATAATCTCACGTCATCAGGTTCTCTATAAGCTCTATTATGGCATTTGGCGCAAGGACATCTATAATGTCCATTATTTATGAATTCCACTTGACTTGCAAATTTATCAAACTATTCAACTCAATCTAAAAATTCTTGTCTATACCTTTTTCTACCTCGTAAAATCTTGCATGCCTCCACCTCTGATGGGGTGGTCCATCAATATTATCCATTGTAGACCATTACAAATGTATATGTTAATTTCTTATTTATAACAATAATGGACATAATGATTACACTTTTCTTCATACATAGTTACATCAATGATTTACATATGATTCTACTATACTTCGTCATGCACTATGTTCAATATGCGATGCACAAAAATAAGACATTACGAAAATTAGGTCAGGATGTAAACCTGTTCGAATGTCTGAAATTACAGTCCAAACTTGTGACCTTCACACCGACAATAACGATATTCACAGCAACAATAACATAATTTTTTCCCATTCGCAATATGTTTTCTCTTATGACCCATGTCCTTCATATCAGTCATCCACATAAATTAAAACTTCAAATATTTACGCTATAATAAACTATTATTTAATCTACGTACATAACAATAAATAATATTTATACATTTATAAAATAATACAACTTCATTATCCAACTTCCAAATATTATCCAACATACCTTCATTTAATTTATTACATTTTAGGTATAACAGGCGAAATAATCTACTAATTACAAATATTAGCTAAATTTTGAAACTAATCTATTATAAGTATATCTACAATACTAAATAAAAAG
The DNA here is from genome assembly GCA_002740465.1 of Stenocereus thurberi. NCBI lineage: Eukaryota > Viridiplantae > Streptophyta > Magnoliopsida > Caryophyllales > Cactaceae > Stenocereus > Stenocereus thurberi. The sequence continues at coordinate 13,729 of NCQT01101722.1, forward strand.
TACAGATATTATCCAAATAATACGGCACAATATTTCACCGTCCGGCATTTTCTATATACTAATATACTAATTTTTCGAAATATTCACTATTAATTGTAACCATCATAAATTTTACGAGTTAGCCACATCAAACTTCCATTTTCAATATTAAATTCTATAAACTTACAAATTCAAACTCCAAATAATAAGTTACAAAAAATAACATTCAATTAAATTTTTACATCATTCACACAGTTACTAATAATACTTAATAATTGCTTTCACATTCACATCAACACAACCACATTCAAAATCCAAAACCCACCAATTACTTAATGAAATTTCTACAACCAACACAAATTACCATATAATTGTTAAATTCTAACTCCAATTTCACAATTTCATCAAAATATCTACTACAAACTAAAGAAACAACACTTACAAAGTAAACTTTCATATTCACATCAACACAATTAAATTCAAAACCCAAAATCTACAAATTACCCAATAAAATTTCAACAACCAGCACAAATGATTGCATAATTGTTAAATTCTAGCTGAAATTCGTCAAATTCATCAAAAAATTTACTACAAACTAATAAACACCACTTGCTTGAAATTACAAGAGAAAAATGGTGATGGAATTGAGGTGGCCCTGCGACAAAACGGAGGGCGGTGGCAGGCTAAAGAGCGGCAGCAGAGACGGTGGCCAACGGTCAGCTCAATGGCAGCGGCAGCCTTCACGACGGTGGCGTTTTCCCTCTCTTTCTCTAAGTCGAGCTCACTCTCTCTCTAATTCGACGTTCCGAAATAAAGGAAGAAGTCGAGGGGTTTAAAAATCTGTATGACGAAATATTCCGTTGGACAATCCGTCGAACTGTAACATCCGACGGAATATCTGATGGAATATTCCATCAGCCAGAGTACATTTTTTTTAAAAAATTTATTATTTTTGGCCAAATCTGGTCAATGTTGACCAGTGTTCCAACGGCCTTTCTGTCGGATTTTCAACGAACTGGTTTGTTTCCGTCGGAATTTCTGATGGAATAGCTGTCCGTCGGAACGTCCGCCGCATTGGTTCACTTTCCCGATCTTTCCGTCACCAGGTCCGTCGGCCTGGACGGTCTATTTTTCAGTCGACATTTTCCGTTGGAAAAAGCAAAATTTTTAGTAGTGAATGTTTAGTTTCATTTTACTGTGAATTGTAGAGATAGCTTGGTGTGGTTCAAGTTTGTAGTTGCATTAACTTTATTGAAAAAGATTTGCCTATGTATTCTTTAATTTGGGATTATGTCCTTTTGGAAGCATTGTTTAACCTTGTAGTTGTCATTTTCATTGGCTTTGCTTGTCTTTTAGCGTTCATCTTGTGTTTTGTCTTGGTTCTCAACTATTATGGCATATGGGCTAGCATAAGCATTTTCAAAGCTCATTGATTCCCAACTAAAGGAAGAATTTAACACAAAAGTATTGGATCATCTACTTAAGATCGAACATCCCAATGAAGCAATAGCCACTTCTACAAGCCTCAAAAGAGGCGGGAGATGTTCTCAAAATAACATTTTCATGCTGGCTATTGCAAAATACGGGAAAGCCTTGTAATATTTATGCGTTAGTAGTCCTATGAATGAGGAATAAGCTAATTTGATGCAAGATCTTAGGATTTTAATTAATTCATATATGGTTTCATGTTGGTTGAAACTCAATGTTTATGAGTGAGCGTTGAACCACTGTGATGTATCTTTAAAGTTCAATCTTTTCAATGCCACAGCAAAGTTTTGGAGTGTTCATTTGTTGTTAGGCATGGGGAATGTGGAGGAACAGATAATGACTTGTAGGTTGCTTTAAGACCCGAACACTGGAGTGACGAGATTCTCCAAGATTTGAAAGAAGTTAAAAAGAACTGCATGCCAACTAGAGCTATAGTTTTAAATGATGAAACTGTGTATGACCAAAAGGATGTTTTCGATCCCTTTAATACCAATACTTAATCCCTAGTAGCCAGCTCTTCCACTTCTAGCTACTATGATCATGGTATATATGAGAACTTTGAAATTAAAGAAACTATAAGTCATCCTTCTGAGAAGGAATATTCAATGGACTACGATAAGCTAGAGTCTACACCACTTTGGTTGAATAAATAGAGATAGATGATCTCAAGAAAAGGGTAAACAAAGTTCTTGTCGAGGAGGTTGATAGATTAGGGAACTAATCTTGCACTCAAGGTGAAGGAGAGTGGGTAGTGGATAGGTCTAAAGTATCATTATTAGTAGTGACATACAGGCTAGCATGGTGTAGCAAGAGGGAATGGTTTTGACCAACATTACTGTTGGAGATTTTGGTACTTTTATGGCAAATGAACCCTCTTGTGTGATCCCATCTATGTATTCTAGATCAAATTCAATGACATGCGTGAAGGATACGCTGACCCAAGTTATAGACAATCTCCAGCATCTTTGTTATTTATTGAAAGGAGTGAAGCAAACTAATCCTTCTATCCTACAACTCTCAAGGAAAGGAAAACCTAGCCACTCTCTCCATTTACATCGTACACTTTATCAACGACTTTGCACTGGGAAATGCCTAGAATACAACGATCCTATTGGTATGGGTCACATGGTTGTACGTATTCAAATAGTTGATTCTGCAATTGATGAAGTGGTACACGTACAATTGAGTTATAATCATATTGGGTCTCCAATGGATGAGAAGATATCCAATGGAAAGTATGTTCGAAGGGTCTATTGAAAGTGTTCCTAGTGTCGAGGTGCACATGGCTGGAAATCCTGCATCAGCCCACAGCAATCCCGAAGCATCGAAGATGATCTACCCTTGCTTTCATCAAGTGGTTAACGGCAATAAAGGGAATGAGGCTACAGAAAGCAAGGTGCAAGAAGTATGTCCTTTTAGGTTATCAGAGTAGACTCATTGCTTCTATTTATAATGTTGTTAGTTTAGGCCTAGTCTCACGTAAGACATATAATTTCAAGTTGGTTGCTGAAGGAAGTTCACGATCAAGCATTTCTTGATTGAAGTCAGAGTTTCTGAATCATCCACCTCTTTTTATTACTAGTTGACCCAAAAAAATAAAAATAGTTTAGGTCTGGTTGTTCTAATTTTAAGAATTTTTATGCAATTTTTTTTCACTTAATTCTTTTGGAAAAACCAAAAATTGGTTACAAAGTGTTTTACGGGACCATAACATTTGTTCCTAACATGTAGAATATGCCACTGTGGTGAAATATAGGATGCATTTGGTAAAATTAACTGTTTTAGTAATGGTTAGCTGTTTTACGAGCTATTAGCGGTTTTACCAGTGATTAGCTGTAACCCCTAGTGGTTAGTAATTAGATATCCTACTAGCAATCTAAAATAAATGCTTTCAGTAAATGTAGCTGTTAAAGTAGAAAATTTATATAAAATGACTAAAAAGGGCACAACGAATAAATGTTTTTAGTAAATGAAAAGAAGATTTTGTAATTTGCAACGTAGATGTTATTAAAAGCTACTTTCCTTAACTTTTAAGAAACACCACATAAACCTCTAACCACTACCTTGTCCACCACTTTACCGAACACTTTTAAGAAGCGATCTATAATATTTTGACCACTATAAACTATTAACTTCTACTTTAACCTTTATTATCAAACACAACTATAATGTCAAAATTTCTAACATCTTTTTATTCATCTCATTCTTTTGTCATGTCAATTCTCCTATGCACTTAAGAGCATAAAGAGCTCATAATAAATAAAAATATGGGATGAACCTCGTAAGCGGTGGCATCGTCAAGTTTCGAACCAAGAGGCATCGGGGCTAAACATACACATAAAACAAAATTTAACATTCACAGTATTAATATCGACTCAAGTAGCTGAATTAACCAATTACTTAAAATGAATTTGACTAAATAAGTAGATTAAACACAACAATTCACAAAAGAACATAATCATACAAAGCACTTGGTTTTTTTTTTTATGAGTAGTTATAATCAGAATTTTGAAATTAAGGGGAAACATTAAGTGGCCAAAAAAATATTAAAAAAGAGTTGCTGGTAGGAGTTGGGATACAAACTCATGACCACGTATAGCAAGTGTTGACCACTTGACCATTGTGTAACATGCGAGAAATATAAACATACACACACACACACACGCACGCGCGCACAC